>OZ038314.1:37453089-37458089 GCA_964035775.1 Osedax frankpressi | reverse complement strand
GTAGTAGTAGTAATAATAGTAGTAGTATTCAAATTCATATCTAGACTTAATTTATTAATTAGGAATGTCTATGGGAGCTGTCCGTCACGTCGCTGATATACGCGCAGATGACTTTGACCGTGAAGGTCAGAATGTAATCGGTCTACAAATGGGATCTAACAAAGGAGCCTCCCAGAAGGGTTATTATCACAGTAAATAATTACTATAGTAATATATTAAGTAGCTTAAATAAATATGTATTTATTTTCGACTACTTAATATTGCATTAATCAATTACTTTTAGCTTTACCATATTTTCATACAAACATGATCTGGAAATAAACAAATTAATGACATTCACATTATATATCATGTATAATATATAAGTTACACATGCAATATAAATATACTGACGTATTTCAATTTATTTAGATTAAAAAATATATTATAACGGAACAATATTTGAACAATTTTAAAATTAATTTAACAATTACATTTAATAGAAATTCTATTATTAGATTCTAGGATAATTTTACAATATTTATTTAATTATATGTCTTAAAATAATTTACCCCTAAATAGTTTTTTTGTATAATATAAATTTCATTTTCACATTTTCACATTTTCACTATTTATTCTTTTTAGCGCTCGCTATACATTAGTTCATATCCTCTTCAAACTTGACCTGATATACTTGTTACAAAGGAATGTCCATGGGAGCTGTCCGTCACGTAGCTGACATACGCGCTGACGACTTCGATCGCGACGGTCAGAATGTTATCGGTCTACAAATGGGATCTAACAAAGGAGCCTCACAAAAAGGTTCGCCGATTTGTTATGTAATGCTATAACTTATATAATGGTGTGCCTAACGCAAGTCGCAATAACTCATGAAAATGGAAATCCTTAAAAGTAACTAATATGTACTAAACTAATAATTCTAATGTGCACAGATCTACAATAACATCATTACGTTACCACAATTCACTTAACTTATTTCTTACACACCTGTCAAACACGCAACGGTAACCACGGGTTCGCGGCACGTAGCCGCCGCCAACTCCACAAGTATTGCGATTACGACATACTACATATTACCACTCCCTATCCCCGATTGATTACCGGCCTTCAATTGCTAACAGGTATGGCCATGGGAGCATCTCGCCACATCTCCGATATCAAGATCGACGACATGGACAACGCCGGGAAGGGTATTATCGGACTTCAGATGGGATCCAATAAGGGAGCCTCTCAGAAAGGTAAACCAGCGTTTAGGGAGACACCGCTAACTACATACTGTACGGCGTGCGGTGTATATGCTAGTCTGACAATATAGCGGTAGGCCTTACAATCTAGTAATGTAACAGAGTCAAATGTATATAACGATACGATTACATAACGGCGTCGGGATTTCATTTTATCGTTATCATCATACTATTTAATTGTACGTCATCCAAACTACCGCAGGGATGTCGATGGGAGCTACGCGTCACGTCGCTGATATCAGGGCCGACGACTTCCAACAGGAAGGTCAAGGTGTAATCAACCTGCAATACGGACAGAACCAGGGAGCCAACCAGACGGGCATGAGCATGGGAGGTCGCAGGAATATCAATATGTAAAGCTAAATTACGTATCACATATAACAAGCCGGCCGGATCGAGAGACAAATTTGTATTCATCGAAACGTCCATTTTCTCAACAATTACAATACTCAAATCCCATGCAGCCTTCATTTACCCTTCGTCGTATTTTTATCAACATTTACTGTAGTAGGTCGTAAGCTACACTCCCCCCGACCGCATTTCGTTGGGCAGCTTGATTTCTGACAGCTACTCGCACGTAGATCGCCCGGTTAACGTAACGGGGTTTAATGTAACACATGCGCGTACATCTATTTTATCAACGACTGCCTAAAACTCACCACTAATAAAATACATCGAATGTTCTTCGATTCACCACAAATGTTCACTGTTTATTTTTTAATCCTGTTTATTCCAAATAAAATTTAAAGTTTATCTCGTTTTCGCCGTCTGCGACCACTTTCGAATGGTTCTCTCGCTACTACTTTTATACAAAATCAAACGTGTAGAACTACATTTTACGACTTTATAGTTTACATGTATTTATTAATAATGAATTTATAGATTGTAAATCTTATTCACCATGTATTGAATATTGGCTGCAAATTACATGAATAGTATAGAATATATCTAATATTGTATTTACCTCATATAATCTTTGTATTTCCTAATATATTATTAGTAGAGATATCATATTATATGTAATGATATATCCAAAGTTGTCAAGATATTCGGTTAAGTGAAATTTATCAGGAAATTATTTGATGACGTCCATTTAGGAAATTAAAATTAAAATATTTAATATTTAATTGTATTGTTTTTTCATATAAATATACTATTTTATTATATATATTATTAGGAATTAAGTTTATATTATTTCAAAAAAATTATATTATCATTATCATTATTTATCAAAAAACTTTTTCTATACAATTTAATAATACATTTTTTAATTATTACCTTGAGGTTATTAGTTACCCGTATGTTACTGAAGCATAGATATGTATATTTTCTAAATAATTAGAAGTGATATTTTCGTGTGCATATCTTTCTATTGTCCTAGATGGTAAGATTACCTTAGGTAGCCACCCTACTTGGAGTAATTTCGGTAATCTTAGGTAAATGTAAATAACATCCGCGAATGCTACTGGACGCATTACTCGCCATCATGAGTTACGATTATTTTTCATGTATGTCTTCTTTATAATTCCTCAATTTAAAAGTTTACAATGACTAGTTTTGCGATTCTTTTTGTAAAAACTTAATAAATACACCAAGAAAGAGTAACATTTCATAATTTAGCAAATATAACTTATATATAATTATAATTAATTATAAAGGAATATATATTGAACGTAATATATATATATATATATACTTTTTATTACGTATATATATACTTTATAACAGATGTAATACTATCAGTATTAAGCTATATTGAATTACATATGGATGTTACTTATTTATATATTAATTAAATAATGTATATACATATATAAACATTTTCATATGTATTTAAATATTAATATACGTATATATATATATATATATATATATATATATATATATATTATTATAATTACGAACAACAGTTTTATTTTATGTAGATATATTATTCATCTAAATATACGATGGTTTATTTAAATATATATTTCCCAAGAATGATGCAATACAAAATAAATGGATAGTATATATGAAACGGTTAGAGAAAAACTAAAAAGAGCTTTTTGTTCCATCCAGCATCAATAATTTATACTTCACATTTCGATGAAGATTATATATACAAATCTGGAAAATATTTTAATATAATGGTGCAATACCAATTTTTTTATAAATCACAAGCTAACAGTAAGCTTTATTTTGATATGTCATTATTATTAATAAGGGATTATAATATTATTAATAAGGGAAAAAAACTCCAATATAAATATTGATTTAGATTGTGTTACTGAGATACCTCATGAGTTAAATACATAATATACACTTAATATACACTTTCTCATGCATGAGAAAGTGTATATTAAGTGTATATTACGTATTTATTAAGTCTATTCAATGACTATTAATTTGGCAGTAGTTGTCATAAACAAATCAAAGGAAAACATTTCTAAATGAAGGAAATAATTGATTTTAAAAATTAATTTGATCTTCAAAAAGTAGTTTTATAATTTGCCAATAATTCAGAAGGACATAATTGAACAATGAGATCAACAACTCTAAATATGTTAATAACTGGGATATGGTATTAATAACAAATATAATAATAGCAATATCTCAACTGTTATGTAATTTGTATAATTTATTTTAAACAAAGCAGTATTCTCAGTAAGAAAAAAGAAATAATAAAACCGGTATAAAAAATTATTATTACAAATTAATTAATTGTTATATTAACATTACGTTGCTTCGGAAATTAGCAAAAATCGTAGAAAAATTAATATATAATATATTGCTAGATTTAATTTATAATTATAAAATCGTTACAAAAATTATATGGCCTTATAGATAATTCAAATATTAATTTTCGTATAAATCAGAATAAAATTAACACAAAACCGCAACACAAATAAAATTATAACTTTTTTTTGAATTTAATGAAAATATTTGATGTAGTCGATGTTTATATATAGAGTGATCACTTGCAATAGTATTGTTTATGAAGTATATATACTATATGACTATAGCCAATTCAGCAAGAAATATCTTCTAGCAGAATATTCATAATTCGAATAAAAAATATTTAATCATAAAAGAATCTTTTATAGTTTAAATTAGCAATTCTCAATATCAATAATAATATAATAGATATAAGTAAATTACAATGACTTAATTCGCATACCAAAATACATATATAGTACAATTTAAGGATGGATTGATAAATATAAATATTTTATTTATTTATAATGTAATTAACGGGAAAATTTTAATATGAAAGTATATAATCGATTTATTTTTAACAGCAATAAGACTACATTTATCAATACCAAACTAACTTTACATTTATAAATATTTATATATTTCATTATCTAGCATATATATTCTATTCTAACTTTGTTAAATTATTTGTTGTGTTGTTTGAAGATAATTGTTTTGTATACCAGCTCTTAAATATATTTTTTATATATTATATAATTTGATAAGAACTATATTATTCTTTTTATAATTTTTTAATTTAATTTTTAGATCTTACGTGAGAAATAATAAAATGTAATAATTAAAAAATAATAAGAATGAGAAATCTAATTCGAAATTGCATTCGCCTGACTACACAATAATGTAGATTTACCTCCATAGTTTAATTTATAAAATGTTTTCATTCGTGTATTCATATATATATATTCATATATATATATATATATATTCATATATATATATATATATATATATATATATATATTCATATATATACATATATATAACACGTTTTTATATACATCT
>OZ038314.1:37415889-37452889 GCA_964035775.1 Osedax frankpressi | reverse complement strand
TTGATTGATTGATAGTAGTAGTAGTAGTAGTAGTAGTAGTAGTAGTAGTAGTAGTAGTAGTAGTAGTAGTAGTAGTAGTAGTAGTAGTAGTAGTAGTAGTAGTAGTAGTAGTAGTAGTAGTAGTAGTAGTAGTAGTAGTAGTAGTAGTAGTAGTAGTAGTAGTAGTAGTAGTAGTAGTAGTAGTAGTAGTAGTAGTAGTAGTAGTAGTAGTAGTAGTAGTAGTAGTAGTAGTAGTAGTAGTAGTAGTAGTAGTAGTAGTAGTAGTAGTAGTAGTAGTAGTAGTTGTAGTAGTTTATACTAACATATATTACAAAATTTCATTTTTTCTCTATAGATGATTCTCCAGATGAGGATTATGAAGATTCACAAAATCATAGTGTTCTAAAAGAAATTCTAAGTAATGAATCCTATAACTCAGGTTAGATAATTATAATTTATATTATAAAAAAGATGCCATAATGTTTAAAATATATAATAAATGTATATATATTATAACTAGAAATTCAAAATATGAATGAAGACTCAACATCGAAAAATTCAGTAGAACGAAAGTTTAAAAAAAGCGAAGAAAAAAAAAAAATTGGTCAAAAAAATAATTATGAAGAGGATAGTAAATCTCGTCATACAATAAGTAGATCTAAAAGAATGAATACATCTAAGGATGGAAATATATCAAAGGTGAGAAGTAGATCTAAAGGTCGAACTAGATCTAAGGGGGAAAGTAGATCTAAGGGAAGAAGTAGATCTAAGGGAAGAATTGCATCTAAGGGAAGAAGTAAATCTAGAGGTAAAAGAAGTAGATCTAAAGGGAGAAATAGATCCAAGGGAAGAAGTAGATCTAAGGGAAGGAGTAGATCTAAGGGAAGGAGTAGATCTAAGGGAAGAAGTAGATCTAAGGGAAGAAGTAAATCAAAGGGAAGAAGTAGATCTAAGGGAAGAAATAGATCTAAGGGAAAAAGTAGATCTAAGGGAAGAAGTAGATCTAAGGGAAGAAGTAGATCGAAGGGAAGAAGTAGATCTAAGGGAAGAAGTAAATCAAAAGGAAGAAGTAAATCTAAGGGAAGAAATAGATCTAAGGGAAGAAGTAAATCAAAGGGAAGAAGTAGATCTAAGGGAAGAAATAGATCTAAGGGAAGGAGTAGATCTAAGGGAAGAAGTAGATCTAAGGGAAGAAGTAGATCTAAGGGAAGGAGTAGATCTAAGGGGAAAAGTAGATCTAAGGGAAGAAGTAGATCTAAGGGAAGAAGTAGATCTAAGGGAAGAAGTAGATCTAAGGGAAGAAGTAGATCTAAGGGAAGAAGTAGATCTAAGGGAAGAAGTAGATCTAAGGGGAAAAGTAGATCTAAGGGAAGAAGTAGATCTAAGGGAAGAAGTAGATCTAAGGGAAGAAATAGATCTAAGGGAAGAAGTAGATCTAAGGGAAGAAGTAGATCGAAGGGAAGAAGTAGATCTAAGGGGAAAAGTAGATCTAAGGGAAGAAGTAGATCTAAGGGAAAAAGTAAATCCAGAGGTAGAAACAGATCTAAAGGGAGAAGTAGATCTAAAGGGAGAAGTAGATCTAAAGGGAGAAGTAGATCCAAGGGAAGAAGTAGATCGAGGGGTAGAAGAAATAGAACTAAAGGAAGAAGTAGATCTAAGGGAAGAAGTAGATCTAAGGGAAGAAGTAGATCTAAAGGAAGGAGTAGATCGAGAGGAAAAAGAAGTAGATCAAAGGGAAGAAGTAAATCGAGAGGTAGAAGAAATATAACTAAAGGAAGAAGTAGATCTAAGGGAAGAAGTAGATCTAAGGGAAGAAGTAGATCTAAGGGAAGAAATAGATCTAAGGGAAGAAGTAGATCTAAGGGAAGAAGTAGATCTAAGGGAAGAAGTAGATCTAAGGGAAGAAGTAGATCTAAGGGAAGAAGTAGATCGAGGGGTAGAAGAAATAGAACTAAAGGAAGAAGTAGATCTAAGGGAAGAAGTAGATCTAAAGGAAAGAGTAGATCGAGAGGCAAACGAAGTAGATCAAAGGGAAGAAGTAAATCGAGAGGCAGAAGAAATAGATCAAAGGGAAGAAATATATCTAAGGGAAGAAGTAAATCGAGAGGTAGAAGAAGTAAATCTAAAGGGAGAAGTAGATCAAAGAGAGGAAACACAACAAGAAGCAGAAGAGGTATATCTAAGGGAATAAGTAGTTCCGAGAAAAATAGTCGTTATGGAGATGAAAGAAGTAAATCAATTGATGAAATAAATAAATCTAGAAGCAGAAGTAGTTCATTTAGTAGCAGAACCAGTATTTCTGGAAGTAGAAGAAGTTTATCAAAAACCCGTATACATGAATCTAGAGATACCAAAGATAAATTTCGAGGAAAAAGAAATAAATATCGAAGCAGAAAAAGTCAATCTAGAGGTGAAAGGAGCATATCAAGAGGTAGCACGAGTAAATCTAGAAGACGAAGCCATATATCAACAGGTGAGTTGAGTACATCAAGAGGTAAAAGAATTGCATCTAGAGATGTAAGCAATACAAATAGAGGAAGGAGTCAACCTAGAAGAGGAAAGAGTAAATCAAGAAATGAAAGGATTACATCAAAAGGCGGAAAGAATACATCTGGAGGTGTAAGGAGTAAATCTAGAGGAAGAAGGAGCAATTCAAGCGGAGGAAAAAATAAATCTAGTGGAAGATGGAGTACATCTAGAGGAAGAAGGAGTAAATCTAGAGGCGGAAAAAGTAAATCAAGAGGAGGAAAGAGTAAATCTAGAGGAGGAAGGAGTAAATCTAGAGGAAGAAGGAGTAAATCTAGAGGCGGAAAGAGTAAATCAAGAGGAGGAAAGAGTAAATCTAAAGGAGGAAAGAGTAAATCTAGAGGAGGAAAGAGTAAATCTAGAGGAGGAAAGAGTAAATCTAGAGAAGGAAAGAGTAAATCAAGAGAAGGAAAGAGTAAATCTAGAGGAGGAAGGAGTAAATCGAGAGGAGGAAAGAGTAAATCTAGAGGAGGAAAGAGTAAATCAAGAGAAGGAAAGAGTAAATCAAGAGAAGGAAAGAGTAAATCTAGAGAAGGAAGGAGTAAATCGAGAGGAGGAAAGAGTAAATCTAGAGGAGGAAAGAGTAAATCAAGAGGAGGAAAGAGTAAATCTAGAGGAAGTAGGAGTAAATCTAGAGATGGAAGGAGTAAATCTAGAGGCAGAAAGAGTAAATCAAGAGGAGGAAAGAGTAAATCTAGAGGAGGAAGGAGTAAATCTAGAGAAGGAAGGAGTAAATCTAGAGGCAGAAAGAGTAAATCAAGAGGAGGGAGGAGTAAATCTAGAGGCGGAAAGAGTAAATCAAGAGGAGGGGGGAGTAAATCTAGAGGAGGAAGGAGTAAATCTAGAGGAGGAAAGAGTAAATCAAGAGGAGGAAAAAGTAAATCAAGAGGAGGGAGGAGTAAATCTAGAGGAGGAAGGAGTAAATCTAGAGGAGGAAGGAGTAAATCAAGAGGAGGAAGGAGTAAATCAAGAGGAGGGAGGAGTAAATCTAGAGGCGGAAGGAGTGAATCTAGAGACGGAAAAAGTAAATCAAGAGGAGGGAGGAGTAAATCTAGAGGAGGGAGGAGTAAATCTAGAGGAGGAAGGAGTAAATCAAGAGGAGGGAGGAGTAAATCTAGAGGCGGAAGGAGTGAATCTAGAGATGGAAAAAGTAAATCAAGAGGAGGGAGGAGTAAATCTAGAGACGGAAAAAGTAAATCAAGAGGAGGGAGGAGTAAATCTAGAGGAGGAAGGAGTAAATCAAGAGGAAGAAGGAGTAAATCTAGAGGAGGAAAGAGTAAATCAAGAGAAGTAAAGAGTAAATCAAGAGGATGGGGGAGTAAATCAAGAGGAGGAAAGAGTAAATCTAGAGGAGGAAGGAGTAAATCTAGAGGAGGAAGGAGTAAATCTAGAGGCGGAAAAAGTAAATCAAGAGGAAGGAGGAGTAAATCTAGAGTAGGAAAGAGTAAATCTAGAGGAGGGAAGAGTAAATCTAGAGGAGGAAGGAGTAAATCAAGAGGAGGGAGGAGTAAATCTAGAGGCGGAAAAAGTAAATCAAGAGGAGGGAGGAGTAAATCTAGAGAAGGAAGGAGTAAATCTAGAGGAAGAAGGAGTAAATCTAGAGGAGGAAAGAGTAAATCAAGAGAAGTAAAGAGTAAATCAAGAGGAGGGGGGAGTAAATCTATAGGAGGAAAGAGTAAATCTAGAGGAGGAAGGAGTAAATCTAGAGGCGGAAAAAGTAAATCAAGAGGAAGGAGGAGTAAATCTAGAGTAGGAAAGAGTAAATCTAGAGGAGGGAAGAGTAAATCTAGAGGAGGAAGGAGTAAATCTAGAGGAAGAAGGAGTAAATCAAGAGGCGGAAAAAGTAAATCAAGAGGAAGGAGGAGTAAATCTAGAGGAGGAAATAGTAAATCAAGAGGAGGAAAGAGTAAATCAAGAGAAGGGGGGAGTAAATCTAGAGGAGGAAAGAGTACATCTAGAGGAGGACGAAGTAAATCTAGAGGTGAGAGTAGTAAATCTAGAGGAGGAAAGAGTAAATCTAGAGGAGGAAAGAGTAAATCTAGAGGCGGAAAAAGTAAATCAAGAGGAAGGAGGAGTAAATCTAGAGGAGGAAATAGTAAATCAAGAGGAGGAAAGAGTACATCTAGAAGAGGACGAAGTAAATCTAGAGGTGAGAGTAGTAAATCTAGAGGAGGAAAGAGTAAATCTAGAGGAGGAAAGAGTAAATCTAGAGAAGGAAGAAGTAAATCTAGGGGAGGAAGGAGTACATCTAGGGGCGGAAAGAGTAATTCTAGAGGAGAAAGAAGTAAATCTAGAGGAGGAAAGAGTAACTCTAGAGGAGGAAAGAGTAAATCTAGAGGAGGACGAATTAAATCTAGGGGAGGAAGGAGTATATCTAGGGGAGGAAAGAGTAAATCTAGAGGAGGTAGGAGTAAATCTAGAGGTGGACGAAGTAAATCTAGAGGAGGAAAGAGTAAATCTAAAGAAGGAAAGAGTAACTCTAGAGGAGGAAAAAGTAAATCTAGAAGAGAAAGAAGTAAATCTAGAGGAGGAAAGAGTAAATCTAGAGAAGGAAAGAGTAAATCTAGAGAAGGAAGAAGTAAATCTAGAGGAGGAAAGAGTAAATCTAGAAGAGGACGAAGTAAATCTAGAGGTGAGAGTAGTAAATCTAGAGGAGGAAAAAGTAAATCTAGAGAAGGAAAGAGTAAATCTAGAGGAGAAAGAAGTAAATCTAGAGGAGGAAAGAGTAAATCTAGAGAAGGAAAGAGTAAACCTAGAGAAGGAAGAAGTAAATCTAGAGGAGGAAAGAGTAAATCTAGAAAAGGAAAGAGTAAATCTAGAGAAGGAAAGAGTAAATCTAGAGGAGGACGAAGTAAATCTAGAGGAGGAAAGAGTAAATCTAGAGGAGGACGAAGTAAATCTAGAGGAGGACGAAGTCAATCTAGAGGAGGAAAGAGTAAATTTAGAGGAGGACGAAGTCAATCTAGAGAAGGAAAGAGTAAATCTAGAGGAGGAAGAAGTAACTCTAGAGGAGGAAAGAGTAAATCTAGAGTAGGAAAGATTAAATCTAGAGAAGGAAGAAGTAAATCTAGAGGGGGAAAGAGTAAATCTAGAAAAGGAAAGAGTAAATCTAGAGAAGGAAAGAGTAAATCTAGAGGAGGACGAAGTAAATCTAGAGGAGGAAAGAGTAAATCTAGAGATGGACGAAGTAAATCTAGAGGAGGACGAAGTCAATCTAGAGGAGGTAGGAGTAAATCTAGAGGTGAACGAAGTAAATCTAGAGAAGGAAAGAGTAAATCTAGAGATGAACAAAGTAAATCTAGAGGAAGAAGAAGTCAATCTAGAGAAGAAAGACTTAAATCTAAAAGAAGATTAAGTAGATCTAAAAGTGAGAGAAGTAAATCTAAACATAATAAAATGCAATCCACTATTGATAACAAGTCTAAAAATAGACGTAGCCAACATAAGAAATCAAGCAAATTGAAAAAAGAACAAAGTGATATAATAAGTAAAGATAAAGATGAAATATCTCAGAAATATTCACATAGATCTAGTAATAGAAGTAGATCAAAAGATAATCGAAGAAAATCTCATACATCTGAAAGGAGTTATTCAACATCAGACGATAATAAAATTAGATCTTATAAATCACACAGGAGGTATTCAAAATCAAATGATAGTATAAGTACATCTTATTCTAGATCAAAAGATAAGCGAAACAGATCTCATAGATCTAAAAAAAGCTATTCAACGTCATCTGATAATAGAAGTAGAACTCATTCTAGATCAAATGATAAACGAAATAGATCTCATAGATCTAAGAGTAATTATTCAAAGATAAACAATGAAATAACGCGATCTCCTAAATCTCGTAAAGATAATTCAAGGTCAAATGATAATAGAAGTAGATCTTATTTTAGATCAAAAGATAATCTAAATAGATCACATAGATCTAAAAGGAATTATTCAAAGTCAAATAATGAAAAATCCCGAGCTCCTAAATCTCGTGATGATTATTCAAGATCAGATGATAATAGAAGTAGATCCTATTCAAGATCAAAAGATAATAAAATAAGATCTAATAAATCTCACAGAAGTTATTCAAGATCAAAAGAAAATCGAAGCAGACCATCTAAATCTAAAAGTTTAATTGAAGAAGAAAAACATTCCAATAAATTAAAGAGATCATTATTGAAAGATAATAATTACAGTTCCGAATTATCACATAGAAATAATTCAAGATACACAAATGATAGTAATAGTGATAGTTGTGATTCAATATATATCAATTCTTCAGACGAAAGTATAGATTCACAAATTATGTATGACGATAAATCGAGAAGTCATAGCAAAAACCCAAAGAAAGAATCTTTGGGCCGTTCAAAAAATATTACAAAAAAGAAAAATCCTTTAAGAGTAAAACAATGTGCAAATCAAAAATCTCAAACAAATATACCGGGAATTGCAATAATATCAAATAATTGTAGTAGGTATAAAACAATAAAAAGAATTCCAGATTTTTCTAAATGTTGTAATTTACAAATTCCAAAATGTAATAATACGCTGTTTAAAACATCAACTCCAATCCTTATACCTTTGGTTGCTAAACCAAATATGATTTGTAGAAATGTTTATCCATGTAAACAAGTTCCAAATTCAAAAGGATCGAATAAAGATGAAAAGAAGTGTAAAGAAGAGATTTGGGATTGTTGAAAATCAATTTTCAACAACGAAATTGAATTTTTAAATAAATATTATACTTAACAATACTTATCAATACATATAATAGAATATAATTTAATTAACGTGATAATAAATAAAAATTAGTTTAATATTATATTAAAAATTTTAAAAGTAAAGTATCGAAAATTAATATTATACTAATTTAAGCATTGTAAATTTAAGCCTTATAATAACTAACTTTTGTAAATGTATTAATTAAACTATAGTACAATATATTACATACTCTAGTTGAACGGATAATGTCTCAGATGAAATTGATTAATTATAGGAATATTAATTATACTAATATATTAATTTATTACCGCATTTATTACATGTTGATCTTTTCATAATTTACGATAACAATATTTTAAAATAAATTTCATATATATATATCAATGTCATTAATTAGAAAATATGTTAATAATCGTATGTAAAGTTATTAATATATATATATATATATATATATATATATATATATATATATATGTCAATATATATGTTTATTGATATTTTTCAATTAACATGTAATATATATGTTTATCGATATATATTATATATATTCTTCAAAAAATGTATGAGTATGTTAAATGTAAATTGTATGAGTTTGAGTTAATGTAAATTGGATTTTAATCATAAGAAATGTTTTAATGAGTCCTATAAATACTAATAGTAAACATAAATATTAATTTTATATATGCATAAAATCCAAATAGAATTTACATATATGATCTACATAGAATAAATTTAAATTACTTAAAAAATTAATTTAAAATATTTAAGTTAAATATTTTGTGTTAAAACAGTTTTATAGTATAGTTTGGTTTGTTTTTTAAGGTTTACTAATATACTTGTAATAGGTGGGATGTGTTGTCAGTGTTCGCAAGCCTGGTGAAAATAGAATGCATTCATAACTATTCTGAGATAAACATATCCGTTAAGTGTATACAATAATACAATTGATGTAACTGTGTTTCTCTATTTGAGTTTGGTTTCGATTTACTAACTAATTATTTAAAAAATATTTTGTTATACTGGGAGAATAACTTTATATTATAATTATTCATTTATCTTTCGATAAATTGTTTTAAAATTGTTTTCAATATTACTACATAATATAATAAACCAGTAAATTTTTAAAATTATGCAAATCACTGTAAACTTAAGTTTACTGTTAATGATATCATAAATAGTTATCAATGATCTTATAATTGTTTCTTGTATTATAGTTGTTTATTTATACTAATTATATAAAATTATTTTTAAATTTTTAAAAGCGTTTTATTATTTTTTAATGTTAGTAAAATAATTTATAATCATATATAAAGTATAATGTTATATTTGTAATATATATATATATATATATATATATATATATATATATATATGTGTGTGTGTGTGTATGTATGTACGTTTGTATATGTTTAAATTTCTTAATATCATAATGTCGTTGTATTTACTCAATGGTATTTATTATATCGATTACAATTTTTTGTCAAGTGATTAAAGGGTTAATATTAGTACTTTAGTACTGGCGATGTACTCGTCATCATATTAAAAATAAC
Organism: Osedax frankpressi; assembly: GCA_964035775.1. Lineage (NCBI taxonomy): Eukaryota > Metazoa > Annelida > Polychaeta > Sabellida > Siboglinidae > Osedax > Osedax frankpressi. The sequence continues at coordinate 37,444,118 of OZ038314.1, read as the reverse complement.
TCATCATTATAAATTATAATAATACTAGATTTTTTATAAGATTAATATTTAATTATAATTAATTTGCTGCTTGTTTATTTATTTGTTTTCTTTTAATATTTTAGTTTTATTTATTTCATAATAAATAAATTTAATAATCATCAATAATATGTATTTATAAGTTTATATAAATTAAATCGATGTATAGATATTTGAAATATAAAATATCTATTTTCCATTCCTAGTTCTATATTGAGTGCGATAAATTTATTAGTAACCAGGCATTGGTTTAACTCATAGATAAATAACTCATAGATTTGAAATATATGCATCGACTAGATAGGCTGTAAATTTGTTCCAATTTGTTCACATATAATATATATAAAAATGTGTCATTTCTTTGTAGTTCATTGTGGTTGATTTAAATACTATAGATATTAATATCGATCTATAATATAATATACTATAGATATTAATCCAGATCTAGCAATTATTTGTTATACATAGATATTTCTAAATATATTGTTGATCTAAATTTTATGGATGTTGAATTTATCTCAATATAGCATTTATTTGTTACACGAAGATATTACTAAATATATACCATATTAGCCAATAAATATATACTAGATTAGCCAAGATTACCAAGGTAATCTTGGTAGATAGTAGGCTAAATTTTAATATTGTTTAAACCTTTAAGCATTTTCCCTATCTAATTTTATTTTTAAACATTAGAAAAATAACATAGGAAAAATATATATTTGTTTATAATAGTGAAATTGTTCGTATAACTTTATGGCATTATATGGCAATATACTGGTATATATAAATATAAAATAAAAATACGTTACATGTGTCGGATTAAAATCAGCCGAAAGATCTGCTAAAATCGTGACGAGCGGTATTTAAATTTATTATAAATAATATGTTTACTTTAACTAGTAAGTATTTAATAAATAAATATAATAATACTACTATGTATCCGAGTATTTATTTATCTTTGATTATGAATACATATTATTATTTAAATAATACATACTAATAATATTATATGCAATATACCGATATATGCGAATATAAAAAAAAATACGTTACATGGCAGGGATTAAAATCGACAGAAATATCTGCTAAAATCGTGACGAACGCCTTGGACTTTGTTGGGCTTGGTCAATAGTAATGACTCAATACCCTATACATTATATAAGAGAGTATGAAATATCTTAATTTCGCAAACAATTATTCATTTTCACCATATTATTTTTATATTTAATATCTATGTAAAAAATCAAATAATATGGAGGAAATGCTTATTTGTATGCAATATTAAAATTTATTACACTATCTTTAAGGAAATGCTTATTATAAGGAAATGCTTATTTGTATGCAATATTAAAATTTATTACACTGTCATGTGCAATTTGGCAAGCTATGCAATTTGGCAAATACCATTGACTGCGAGGTTATTTCAACTTTCAAAAACTACAATATAAATTATAAATAATCTTGAAAGTTAATGAAATTGCTTTATGACAATGTAATAATATACGTATAATTAATTTTGTAATTTTTAAAGGTTAAAATAAGATAGTGGAACTTAAAATATTTTCATTAATACTCAATAAAATAATTTCCAATTTCAAGTATTCATACTGTCAGTTAGTTGAAAATAGACACGCCCACTGGGCGTCGCCCAGCGATACATAAATAGAATTGTTAAATTTTAATAATATAATAATTACTTTAATAAAGTAATTCTTTATATACGATATTACTGAATGTATCTACTTATTTTTTAATTGGGGAGATATAAGTATAAGTATTTACTTTACTGATCTCGGTCTTGCTAATATGATATACTATATATTTTTTGAATTAAATGTATTTAATAATACTAGTATAATATTAAATAGTAAATTTCCAAAGGAATATATATATATTATAAACTATTAAATGCAAAAGTTAGTTAACTAACTCGGCGGTATTAAATATCAAGTATGATAATAAATATCATACATTGTATATATATTTTAATATAATTAACAATCTGTATAAAATGATAAATAATTTACAAAGTTAATTTATTAAATATATGTTTTCTCATATAATCGATATGTAATGTTATATGCAGTTTCAATATTTTCGATGCTGCCTGTTGAATACCGATAATCAAATTGAAATTAAAAATGGATTTTAATTAAAATAATATTATAATTTCTATTAGAGAATATTAAAATTATATGATATCTCGATAATTTATTATTCAGTATTCTGTTGATATTATATTTTTGATTTTGTGAAGCCTTAGTTGAAAATGTATTATTTAATAAAAAATAATAAATTTCTTTGACTAAATCGAAACTCATGATCATATACAATATAATTAACAATATAATTAATAACAATTTAAAAATTATACACATGTAATAATTTGAATTTCAAATTAATCACGCCTATAAATACGCCCAATTATAAAACAATTAAATCATAATATTTAATATTAATTAAAAAAATATATTGTGATAAATAATGATTAATTACATTATTTGTAATCATTGTAGAATTATAATTTATTTTTATATAATTTTTTAAAGTGTATTACAATGAAAATAGATAAAATCACAGGAAGTGTGCCAAATTGCATAGCTTGCCAAATTGCATACGACAACACTATCTTTAAGGATTATTACTTTAAGGATTATTTATGGTATACATTGGAAATATCTGCGTTTAATAAATAAAATCTATATTGAGATCAATTCAATATCTATAAAATTTAAATGAACAACATATTATTTTTATATTTAATATCTATGTAAAAAATCAAATAATATGGAGGAAATGCTTATTTGTATGCAATATTAAAATGTATTACACTATCTTTAATGAAATGCTTATTATAAGGAAATGCTTATTTGTATGCAATATTAAAATTTATTACACTATCTTTAAGGATTATTTATGGTATACATTGGAAATATCTGCGTTTAATAAATAAAATCTATATTGAGATCAATTCAATATCTATAAAATTTAAATGAACAACATATTTGGAAATATCAGTGTGTAACAAATAAAAGCAATATCGTGATAAATTTAATATCTATAAAATTTAAATCGACCACAATGAATCACAAAGACATGAAAAATGCACAAATTATTAAATATATTAATTGTAAACAAATTCGAAATGTTCACAGCTTATTTAACCTAGCAACATTTTAATAACAAAGTATTGTAAAAATTAAAATCAATATTCGCATAAAAATGTCCGGTGATGCAAAAAATTTCGTCGAGTGTAAAATCTCACAAAAAAAGATTATTGTATTCTCAAAAACGTACTGCCCTTATGCTTCTAAAGCTAAACAAGTATTTAATACGTTTGTTAAAACAGGTGTTATAACTAGCGATACTTTAGAAATTATAGAATTAGATGAACTTGCTGAATGTAACTTGATTGTGGCATATCTAAAGAAAATTACTGGAAAAAGTTCTGTTAGTAAATTGTTACATCTAGTAGTTATTATACTTACAATATAAGTGAGTATTTGTTGAATGATAATCAATGTATATATATATATATATATATATATATATATATATATATATATATGTATATATATATAATATATGTAATTTATATGTGATCTGAGTAATATAGTAATATTATAAATTGTAATAAAAGTAGTTTATAATTCATACTACATTTATTCATAATCAAGTATGTATATAACAAATCTAAACAATTAGGAATTATTTTATTTTATATTATAATTAAAATAAATTGGATAATTCTGAAGTCAAATGATTTAACACTATAAATTCACTTTATTATATAATGTATATAATACACAAGGTCGATTTAATGAACAGGTATTAATAGAAAGGATACTTTATTGCTTATTATAAACAATACAAAATAATTTAATTATTTAAAATTATATTTATTATTGTTTTTATTATTGGACTAATACTTAGTATGAAGTGTAGAAGAGTTACAGAGGAAATATTTTATTTGGTTAAATATACCTGCCCTAAAAATAATTTCAAGACTTTCTGTTTTGACAATTACCTTACATCACTGAATTTAGATCACACATTTCTTATTAATCTTGTTTAAGTTACTTGGTACTTAGTATTAATAATGTATTAATATATATTAGAATAGGTAGAATTATTTAACTAATATCTTTTAATCATTTATTTTTTCCTATTAACCGATCAATTTGATTATAATAATTAGCTGATTCTTGCCCGATTTTTCTCTTTATAGTGCTGCTTCTATTTTTCAGCGTTTACATTAGTGATTACATAACTGTTATGTGCTTCAGCACATTCTCAAGATTGAATGTTGTCCAATAAACTCTGTATAAAAAGTATATGACCAACAGAACAATTTTTATTATAAAATTATTTATACTGCACTCCGTGTAGAAGTTATATCTCATAAAAGCTTATTAGTTTACTAAATTAGCTTGTTAGTTTACTAAATTAATATAGTATTGTATATATATACGTAGATCTATATATAAATAATAGATAAACATTATTTTTTTAAATATTTAATATATGATGTATTGCATATTAATATATAATATGAAACTATCATAGTAAATAGTAAGATTCATAAATAATTAATATATTTTTGATAACTTGGTTTATTAATTTCATATTTTTCCATTTAACATTTCTATTGAACACTTTTCTATTTAACACTTTTTTAAAATTTTCCTTTAGATTCCCAGAGTTTTCATCTACGGAAAGTGTATTGGTGGAGGAGATGAAACCGTTGCCATGAACCACAGTGGAGAATTAATGAAACTCATAGAACAACATTAATGTCTGGTAACGCCTGTGTATATAATGTCACTCTTACAATATATAATATGATATTCGAATTGTGTTATTTATATTTATCATCGAAATCATTAAAACTTGCAATAATTATTTGATTATTAATAATGTTATTTATTAACAATAACTTATTATAATTTCCCACAATTATTTTATCAATGATTTGGTTTAAATAAATAAAAATGGATTCATTTAATTCTTTATTATTTGAAATTAATAACAATTTATTACAAATTAAATATTATTAAGAATTTATAATCAATTCTCTCAAATTTGCCTTATTTTCTTATCTATGCACTGTCAAATTGTGTTCGTTACGGTGGCTTTTGAAGTTCACCACTACGTCAGACTCAGTTTGTCTTAACCACCCAGTTTGAACTGCCGCGCACCCTCCTCCAGTTCAAGCTGAGACCGTAAGTCTCGGATAATGAGTTTTCGAGGCCGCTCCAACGACGATCGCACATGACCTCTTTTGCGAGCACTTTCTTACTCAACTTCAGGTATCTGATTGCGCGAGGAGAACAATTATATATTCGTTTGATCAACGGTCACTAATTTCTAACCTACATTGTTCTTTAAATGCGTAGCTACCTATTTATTGTAAATTTGATTAAATAATTAGTTTATTATTTATCAAAATGAATTAGAACTTGAACTATGCTATTTTATTTATAGTTTCCACACTGCAAATACTTAATTTCTAAGCATTATTAAAGTCCTAATATGGTCACGAAATCATATAGAATATATAATTAGTTTTATTGAGCGCAGTTTAAAATTAGTTTTTGTATATTAATATCGTCCTGCCTTTGTTTGCGTTCGTTATTGAGACAAACACACTATTGTTTATTCAATACAATAGTATTTTATAACTATAAAACATAATAAAACTGTTTCTCCACTTACTTCGTATGTAAAATACCGCTAGTTGTTAAGAAAGGCAATAAAGTGGCATGATGACATCATTCCTAAGAGATAGTGTCAGATACCTACAGTGTCAGACTGTCATCCAAGAACATCAATAATGTAATATATACTTTACTATCATCATCATTTTATATTGTTTCGTGTAAAATATATGAAAAAACGATTATATTTCTAGATTATTTAATATGCAGTAATAAAAAAGAGCCGATATATTTTCAGCATCCTCATTACTGATACACATTTGAGTATATTGCAAATATTAATATAATTATTAATGTATTTTACCATATAAAAACATGTTAAGTGCTAGCAACTATAAATACATTTCTATTACGTTCATTTTATTAGTTTATTAATTATGTACAATTCTTACATTATAAATTTAATTTTAACTAATATCTTCTCCATTACTATTGAAAATAAAATGCCGTTGAAAAGATGCAATTGCAATTAATGTAACTTTATCTTTTTATATCAATGATTTGTATGACTGTTTAACTGATTAACTCGATACAAATAATGAAGAAATACCGTACTGTTATTCCATACAATAACTGGTATCCACCAAAGACTGTTGCTATATATATTTAGGAGGACGTTTAATAATTCGAAGGAACTCTACGAGTAGATTTGTAAACTCGCTACTCACCGTTCCTTGTCGATATAAGCTTGTTGGCTGTCGGAGATATCGAGAACCCGTTGCCTTGCCGACTTGCTTTCAATATCGCAATTTAAAGTTGCAGCTATTTTCCTGATCAGTTTCAGCGTTTTCTTTTTTTCGTCGGTATCTTCTGCATATAGAGAAGAGTTAATCAAAAGTCAATATACTAGACTGGTAGCTGCAGCGGCTATTTTTCTTGAGAGACAGGTACTTTTTAATGATCTAATTTACATTAAATCTACAATAAAGTGTATTGTTATACGTTATTATTATGTAAATATTATTAATTAGAAATTGTTGAATTTTTCGAAATTATTTTAGTTTATATATTAATTATGACAATTTTAATGCGAGTAAATCATTACTATTGTTTTTTACAGACCATATTAATATGCATCCCAATAACAAGAGTGGCTAGTTTTTAAATGATCTGAATCGTAAAACAAATCTAATAATTAAATATGCGTACACAGGATATATAAATATACAAATGTAAAAATGAGCAAACAATTTCATAGTTTTCAATCTATTATTAATTTCATAATATGGTTGTGTACACGTCGTATATATACACGTATATAGGTAATATACACGTATATAGGTAATATACACGTATATAGGTAATATACACGTATATAGGTAATATACACGTATATAGGTAATATACACGTGTATAGGTAATATACACGTATATAGGTAATATACACGTATATAGGTAATATACACGTATATAGGTAATATACACGTATTTAGGTAATATACACGTATATAAGTAATATACCTGTGAATTCTCCTAGTTGTAAGTCTTTGTTGGTCTCATGTCTCTTTTGTTTCTGCGAGATATCCGGAAGTTTCTCTTGGTGTAAAGTGTAACCTTCATCGATCAAGGTTTCCATCCGCGGAAACAACAATGATAAGTCGTTTTGAAGACTTCGCAGTTTTCTCTTTTGTTTCCTAAGAACATATTATAAACATACAATATATAATAATACACGTACATGTATATACGTGTATTTAAGTCTATTATTTACAGCCTGTAAGTACAGTGTTTAAGTATTTATATATTCAATTCAAATGAATTCACAAAACAATCTGTAAATATATTTATAAATTGCATTTCTAATAAAACAATGCAAATTATAATATTCCTATTATATTAGTTTTGACAATAATGTATTAATAAGATAAACTAAAGGTGATAACACTTTTTAACTGTATACATTATTTAACTGCTCTTTATGTTAATATATTTACACTATGTAACTGTATATTCATTATTTAATTGTATCAACGCTATTTAAACTGTATATACACTATTTAAACTGTATATACACTATTTAAATTGTATATACACTATTTAAACGGCATATACACTATTTAAACTGTATATACACTATTTAAACTGTATATACACTATTTAAAATGTATATACATTATTTAAACTGTATATGCAATATTTACACTTTACTTGTATATATTATATTTAAACTGCATAACTATATGAATAAGTAGTATTTGCTAGATATGAGGAAACATTTTTAAACATAATCAATTACTTGAATAATGAACTATGATAACTCACCTTTGTCGTACATGGGTATTGGGTTCCGGGTTGGAAACAATTGTAGTTGGTTCGGGTGGTAGCGGAATGTTTTTGATATGCATTCCAAAACGAGGCGTAGATCTACCAAAAGTAGGAGCATAACCCCCCATCGCAGGGGGGATAACTAGGGTTTTAGATCTCTCGAATATAGGCTACAAATTGTATAGCTTTATTAAGGTTTACTCTTACTTGTATTACTACTACTACTACTACTACTACTACTACTACTACTACTACTACTACTACTACTACTACTACTACTACTACTACTACTACTACTACTACTACTACTACTACTACTACTACTACTACTATTACTACTACTACTACTACTACTACTACTACTACTACTACTACTACTACTACCACTACCACTACCACTACCACTACCACTACCACTTCCACTACCACTACCACTACCACTACCACTTCCACTACCACTACCACTACCACTACCACTACCACTACCACTACTACTACGACTACTACTGCTACTAGTACTACTACTACTACTACTACTACTTCTACTTCTACTACTACTACTACTGTTACTACTACTACTACTACTACGATACTACTACTACTACTGTTAACCTGTTTGAATGATTGCTGATTATCGAATGGTCTACCAAATCTAGTATCATTTAGTTGTAAGCTAGTTTCCGTTAGAAGAAATGATTTCCCCGGTACATCTATAGGGACTTCAGGTAAAGGAGATATCATTTTTTCTTTAGTTGATTGCAATCCTTATCGAAGTGTTATAAAATACTTATGAAATATATTTATAATTCATAATTAGATATCAATATATATAGTCTTGTTTATTTACAATGTATAGGATAATAAATATTAAAATTCAGTGGTAATTTATACACTCCATTTTTTTTACTGATTTACTCATCTTTTGAAGTATTTGCGTTGTAAAAAATAGTCTTTGCGCGATCAAAGCATTGAGTTTCAGCTTTTTCTTTTGGTTATCGAAGTTCTTACATCTGTTTTCAAGCGAATTTCTTTCTGTTGCGATTTTTATACTTATATTTAAAATAAGAAATCTAATTTACTTTTTTCATTATAATCTTTACGAAGAAAACGTTTTCAAACCAATTGGATTTGTGATACAAAGAGCTGTTCCCAGTGCAGTTTTCGGAAAAGCCAGTGAGAAATCTACAAGTGTTAAAACTCTCCTTCCTTCTTCCTCCTCGCCAAAATATTGCTATATTTCATTATTGGTTGATAGGTATAATTACACAATATTAGGAAATACTATTATATATATGATCAATAATTTGTAATACATAGATGCGAGCGTAATTAACACAATATCATCAAATAAATTATATTATATAATAATAAAATATAATAACAAAAAATATAATAAATATTATAAAAATACTAATTTCATTAATAACTAACAAATAGTATTAATATTATATAAAATTATATATATACATGTATATATATAACATAGTAGTTATAATATATTTATAATTATGCTTTGCATAATAGTTAGCTATAGATAACTATTATCCAAAGCATAATATATATATTATTAAGTTAATTATATTGTAATGAATTAAATAATATATATAATATGAATATTTAATATATATACTTATTATATAAATAAATATATTATAATACTCGTTTATATACGTATATGTTTACGTTTGACATATCTCTATCTATCAAAATAATTGTAATAGTCATTAGCTATTCGCAGTAACTTAGCAAATTGATAATGTATCTTTCCAATATAATGTATTTCATTATATCATAGATCGTGTATATATATTTACCTTATATAAGCATACCCATATCGATAGATTACATACTGTTATAAGCCACATAATACATAATATCTGAATGTATTGATATACTGATTGTTATTTTTGTTCAATTAAAATTAGTATTACCAGCTTATCATTAAAATGAAATACAGTACTGCGTCAGTTATAATTCAAGACTTGTATAATAATATATACACGTATAAATAAGTATGGTACAAGGAATTCAATTTTAGAGAATATTAAGAATCGAGGGTAGAGGAACGGGTGTGTGTTTAAAAATGCTTATATATATATAACCTACTTTAAGAGTGGACTGATAACCCACTCAAAATATTGGCTATTCGTGAGACAAAGGTATTCAAAAGGTAAAAGGAAATGCAATCGTATTCTATCTATATTTTATAATTCCTTTGTTTTACTAACTATTTAACTTATTACTAACATCCAATATGATAAATAAATTTCCATATTATTGTACATGGTTCAAATAGTGATGGTAGTCAGTGGTTTGTATTACTAGATTAATCAAAACAAATACAAACACAGACTTCACTATATATGTGTACCTTAAAACTAAATCACTTAATACTAGATTATTTACTTTTCATAGTTATTCACGATATTAAGATAGATTCCTGATAAGGATTAATTATAATGAACTTAAATTAGTTTTATTTACTGAAAATAACCCTATAAAGCTAAAAAAATCAAATTCTGAATCCAATATAAATTTCATATAAATATTTTAATAATAGTAGTAGCTAATTTTATATGATATTATGTTCATAATAAAATTATGGTGATCTATTTATAAATATAACACCGATATATTTAATATTCACAAAAAAAATCCACTAAAAAGTTAACAAATCATTTAACTATCATAACAATATATTAAAATTAAACAACTTATTTAATATTATTCTTATTTTTATAAATATGTTTTAAAATAACAAAATTGCAAACATATCTACTGCACAATGAAATCCTCTGTTGTAGAACATTACTAATTGCTTATCGACCTACTTTAACAGTGGCCTGACAAACCCACTCAAACTCTTGTCTCAGCATGAGACAAAGGAATAAAACAAAGGTAAAAGGAGAAAAACAAAGGTATAAAGAGAATGAAACAAAGGTAAAAGGAAATTCAATTATTTTCTATAAATGTGTAATGTCTTGATTTTGTTATAACTAGTTTACCTATTACTTATTCACATTCTTACTTATTTAATATATCTGTTCATATTAGTATATAATATATGATGTATGTGATATGCCCACAGATATATAATATTGATGATATTACTTTTGTTATTTATGTTAACATTTCCTTTTTTATAAACTCAATACTTTATTTAATAATACTCTATTTAATATTATTATATATTTTAATATTATTAATTATATAATGTGTAGCTTATCTTTTTACATATTAATAAAAGCTAACATTTAATTAAATTAATTTTCACTTTAAATAAAAATAATCACCAATTGGTTACACATTTATTAGAAAATAAATGAAAATATCAAAAATAGATAATCTATAGATTAATACAAGTTCATATAACATTATATTATGAAATACAATTTTTTATGAATAAGATAATATTTTAGAAATTATTTGATTTAATAAATAATAAATTAAATTAAATACTAATTTGTACTTTTTAATTAACTTTAATAATATATTATTATATAAAAATATATTATTACAGTATACTATAATATTCTAATATCCTTATATAGAATCTGTATAATAGTATGTGTTTAGATATATATATATATATATATATATATATATATATGTTTATATATATTTATGAATATATCGAAAATAATGTACTAACATGCTTTTGGATTAAAGATTTTTGAGAATTTTTCTTCTTCATGCTCGTTCTTTACACTATTCCCAAATAAAATACTATTAACTACAAATATAAAGACGGACTAAACTTAAGGGTTCATGGATTCTATGATAATCGTAGAGCATACATTTTAGTTATACTTCCGTAGTACTGGAAAATCTACTCTACGACAAGATTGAGCGCGGTGAGTGCCTTAGCCTCTACTGTAGGCAGCTACGGAGTAGACAATGCCGCTACGATAACGATTGTTATCTTTCTTATTGGCTTTGAATGGCTGATAGGAATTATGAGTGTACACCGTACAAAGAAAATTACATAGAATTCACCTAATAGCATATTACCCCCGGGTTAGCCCACTTTGTAGATCATTAAGCCAATCAGTATATGTTGTCGAATAAAAACCTTCGCTTTGTTTAAAGTAAGGCGCCTGGGCAGACACGCAGTGTATTGTATGAGGGAGAGTGAGTGGGTGAGGGAGAGGGAGAGGGAGAGGGAGAGGGAGAGGGAGAGGGAGAGGGAGAGGGAGAGGGAGAGGGAGAGGGAGAGGGAGAGGGAGAGGGAGAGGGAGAGGGAGAGGGAGAGGGAGAGGGAGAGGGAGAGGGAGAGGGAGAGGGAGAGGGAGAGGGAGAGGGAGAGGGAGAGGGAGAGGGAGAGGGAGAGGGAGAGGGAGAGGGAGAGGGAGAGGGAGAGGGAGAGGGAGAGGGAGAGGGAGAGGGAGAGGGAGAGGGAGAGGGAGAGGGAGAGGGAGAGGGAGAGGGAGAGGGAGAGGGAGAGGGAGAGGGAGAGGGAGAGGGAGAGGGAGAGGGAGAGGGAGAGGGAGAGGGAGAGGGAGAGGGAGAGGGAGAGGGAGAGGGAGAGGGAGAGGGAGAGGGAGAGGGAGAGGGAGAGGGAGAGGGAGAGGGAGAGGGAGAGGGAGAGGGAGAGGGAGAGGGAGAGGGAGAGGGAGAGGGAGATACGATTAGTTACTTATATAATATTCCAAAATAATTTAAAACTCAAATTAGATAGAACCCAAGATTTTTTACCTAAGATTACGGTAATTTTGGATAGAACTATATAATATTCATTCAAAATTTTAAGGTATATAACCAAGTGCTGTCACTTCCAACCTCTCAATGGTAATACGAAAATATTTACATATAATATATAAAATATTTACGAACATATATTACATTATTTAAATTTTGAATGGTCACCATTGCGCTAGATTTTTTTAAATTTAATATTTGTTTTTTTATTAGGATTATAATGTCAAGTAAATTGTATGAAGTGATATTACGAGTAAAAAGTATATTTAAAACATAGAATTTAACTACACAATAATATACAGTTTCTAGATACTTTGTTATAATTAATAATGATAAAATAATTATAAATGTTTTAATTAAGTAGTTTTTTTGATTTTCGAATTGCATCATTGGATTTCAAATCAATATTGTTTAGATTTTCTTTATAAGTTAACTATCCACATTTAACAAAATAACTTATAACATTATCACTAATTAAACATGCATTATAATAGCTAAAACAAATAGTATTATTAGAAACAATATGGTTAAATAATATACAAATATTATTTTTATAAATAATCTCACTGAAATAGATGTTAAATAATGCATATAATTTATCTACATAAGTAATACATAATGGATGTGGTTGAATACGATTAATGTTAATGTTTTTTTTTAATTTTTCCATGTATAATATTGTTCCATGGATATTTGTGAAATTAGAACTAATATTTAAACACACAAGATCGGCAGAATATTTACAATAATTTCGGCGAATATAATTACAAATTACAAGACAGAGAAATATCATAATATTCTTATTGTAGTTAAATGTAAAATACATATTATACCAGAAATAACTGACTGTGATAATGTTTGAACATAAAAGATGACTTTCATTATAGAAAATGTATTCAATTCAATATATTTTTAGTTAGCTTTCTGATATTTCAATATTCTTTATATAATATAATTAAACTTTACTTCATTATCTTTATCAAGTAATCGTTGTTGTATAGTGCATTCCTAATGTTTTTATATGGTTTGGAGGATCATATAAAAAATATATTCGATCATATGATAATTCAGATATCTGAATACTCAATAAATTATTCATCTTTAACATTAAGTAAAGCTTTACAACCAAGATTACTAGGTCCCTGGTCACATATTACAATTTTGGTATCAAACCACATAGTCCTCCATAAATTTTATAAACTCTTTTAGCTTTTTTACTATAATATCTGATTTCATAGGACTAGATGTCAAGAAATAGCCGACCATTTCTTACATGTCCCAATGTCACTTAATAAATACTGTCGCGTTGTTGGCAATAGTGTGTATATAGTATATACATCATTACCAGAATAATTATCACAGTTAATAATTGAATATTTTGCTCCCTTCTTTGTCCTATTTGATCCCTTTTAGACATTATTAATATTTAATATAAATATCTGCACTAATGGCCGCCGGAGTATTTTTATTTACACCTGTGAATCAAACGCGAATTCGCGTGAGTGATATTACTTGAGTATATAATAAACAAGTCAATATCAGGAACATAATTTAATATAATTTAATTAAAACATGCATGTTTTATTAATAAATCACGATTATAATGCAACAAATGTATATATTTGATAGTCGTATCGTTAATAATGAATACTTTTACAAATTATGCAGAATCATGATGAAATTCTAGATTTTTTGTTTTGTCAACATTGAACATTTCTTCACTGATATAGTTATTAATAACGGTGAATTCCAAATTAATGCATTTAATCATATGAAAAGATCATATTTCTAACAATAGGAGGCTTCCTATAGAACATTGATAAAATAACAAGGCATCGGGATAAAGGCATCGGGATAAATCTGACCGACTAAATAATGAATTTACCGTACCAAAAAGATAATGTTATAAAATAAAATAATGATAATCAGAAACCTAGTATATAAATTATCTATTCTATTATTGAAAATAAAATTCTGATAGTGAAAATAAAAAACTTGGTGAGGAAAAAATAATAAATTTTAAAACATATACAGTGTATATATTATATTAGTATATATTATACACTCTACGTATACATCGTAGTATATCAAAACTATAATTTATTGTTATAATATTATTACCATATATAGGTTTTAATTACTAAAATATATATTAATTATATTATTATAAATATTTACGCGTCTATTAATTTATTAAATATTACGTAAAATAATTAATAATACAGTGGAGTATATGACTATAAGATGCGCTATTGTATTAATGATCAACATTAATAAATTAATCTTAGAGTTTCACAGTGATAAATAATTCGTATTATTATATTTTCAAAGTAAAATAATGTATGTATAATTAAAGACATACCAAAATACCAAAATATTAACATCATATTTTACTCATTTAAATTATTATTAAATTTTAAAGTATTAATTTAATAATCTATTCAATAGACAATTATATATATATAATTATATATATATATATATATATATATGTAATTAAATTATAATATGTTTAACCATGTAGATTTTCAAATAGTTATTTAAATATTATTTACAAAACGAAATATTTAAATCCATAACCAAATTCTTTATATAATATATTGTATTCTATTAACTTATATTATATTAACTTGTATTATATGATTTTATTTTATATTTACTTGTATTATATTAAATCATTATATTGTAATATCTATATGTAATATATTTTAAAATTTAATTATCTTTATGAAATTATAACTTTATCAGTATAGTATTATAGTTTATTATTGTATTGGTATTTGCAGTCGTAGGAAATTCGGCGTGTTACTATGCAGTGATATGCTTTCAACTAATTTACCTGTACATTTATGCTAGAAAGAGATTTATTATGAGTATTTTATCTGAATAACGTTTACCTAGACAACTATTTAAAGATTAAATACTTACATTAAATTCTACATTCTACTTTGATTGATGTTATAGTGCATATGAAGTAAAACAGCCAAATTTCGATTACTAATTTTCTTATTCTCCATGGGGAATGTGCACATCTAAGTTGGTTATTTAATTTATTTTCTTTTAATGATATTGGATATAAAGAATTAGATATACTTTAATAAAAATGAATATATATTTATTATTAGATGATTTAATGTATATACAAACTATCTGGTATTATCAGTTATCTTTCAGTTATCTTATAACTTTCCAACCACTTATCCAATGAATCTATTCCAATTTAAAGTGTAAATAGTACAATATCACAATGACAAATATACACTACCTGGACAGATCGGAACTATCGTGTATCACGGTTTAGCTTAACTACAAACACATGGTGACTTTAAATATGGCAACGGTCTGCAATTATTAAGATTACAACATAAACAAGCTAATTAGAAACAACAAACAAATATCATATCGTCGGAGATGTTAGACTTATACACCTCTATGTTAATATATATGAGTATATAGGAATGCACAAAATATATGAGTAAATGCCATACACACATTTATATTAGTTGGTTCGCATTATATAATGTTATTATTTCAATTGAACAATTTTAGATCAAAAATACTAGTTATTTTTAATTTATTTACTTATATGTATAATTAAATTTAAAATTGTACAATCAAATTAATTTCAATTTGATTGTATATTATGTAGTATATACACTGTATATACTATACAGTGTATATACTGTGTATATACAGTGTATAGCATGAGTGATGTGTATATGTACAAATACTCAACACTCATTGAAATTCTTTATATATATTTATACTTTAATGAACATATTAAATAAACGTTTTTACTTTACTTGTAATATACTGTAATATACCAAATCAATTTATTAACTATAATAGTATTCTAGTATATTGAGTACTTATTATGTTTAGAATTATAATATACTATATATATATAGTTATTTATAGTTATCCTTTACATATACAACTATCCTGCATCAAATTAAAAAGTACATATATGTTTGAAAATAGAAATAAGGTCATATATTTGATTAAATGTAATTTTAAAATGCAAACTTAATTTTTACGCAAGATATTACTTATAAAAAATATACTTTGTCAATTATTAATTATACATATATCAGCTAATTTAAGAATATCTAAAGTAAATGAAAAATAAAAGTATTGTAATACAATGTGCCACAGGTTAATACTAATATGATACTAATATGATACTAATATGATACTAATATAATACTAATATGATAAGTATTATATATAGTGACATAAATATATATATATATATATATTATGATGTACATTGTAATACAAATAAATAAATAAAAACTGATTAGTGAAGATCAATTTGAATTAATGCGTAATTTGTGTAGTTTATTGGGAATAAAATGGCTATTTTTTGGATATTGAATTCAGTATGAATGTGTAGTATTTTGATTTTTACATTTTATATAATAAATACTGCCAATAATCCTATTAGTAGATTCTCAAAATAAAAATGTATATTATATATATATTGTATATAACTGACAAATTCATTTATTTTCTCCAATTAAAATTAGAAAATCACAACTAAGGCGCAGTTTTAAAGGGATTATGTTTGATTGTTATAGTTTTATATCACCAAATTTACTTCTATATGATAAAATCACTTTACCTAATATATAAATTAAATTTATTTTTCTTGATAGTTTAATTAAAATATCATAAATTTAATTAAATGCTAAAGTGGAATAAAATTTTAATGTGTGAACATTTATTTTGCTTATATAGATTTTATACGAATTTAGAAATATATCAAGATAGAATTCCATTAAAGTTTGCAATAGAAAGTTGTGTATTGGTAAAGAAAATATTTTTGGTATCTGTTATTCTGAAAATTATTATCGAAACTGTTATTCAATATATCTTTTTCTATATCAACACCCTAGTTAGATTGAATCATTTAAAAGTAGCAGAATTTGAAAGGGATTCTTCAATAATTTCATAAATTCTTCTATATCATCATATATGTTAATCAATTATTTCCCTGAGATATACCAACATACATGTATTATATTTATAAATTCATTTTATTAACTATTTATTAAATGGTGAAATGTTCACATTAAATCTATTAAATGCAATAATGATATAGGTTACGTGAGTACCATTATTTGAAACATATAGAAGTTTAACATTACTATAGTTAGCTATTCAAATAAATACATTATATTACACTTATTTTAATTATTACTCAACAAGTAAGTGAGGAATGTATACTTTAACTAAATCTGTTTTAGAATATAATAATGTATGACAAATGTATTATAATTGAAAATTACATTTTATTATTCAAATGTAAATTAGTGAAACAATGCACTAATGAAATAACAAAATCTTAAACATGTTAGAAATCTTGTATCAAAACTTGGTAACCGGTCTGCTATCGATCCAAGCCTTCAATTCAGGGTTGGTATCTAAAGTTTCCTTAAGTTTCGTTAGTTCCGGATACGCTTCGTTTGAGATAGGAATCCCGTAGGCATTAAACCGCTCAAACACCTTGTACACTCTTATATCGGACAAACCAATCTAAATGAGCAGATATAATTATAACATAATATATGTAGTTATAATTAATTGTAGATAGATAATATTATATATAACAAATTTTAATTTTATAATTGGGATATTGTCTAATTAATATAACCTTTTTTCCTGTGAAAAACACAGAATTAGAACTATTGCCTTTCAAAAGATCATTCAATTTGGTAAGATAATCTTCGGAATTGTCCTTCTTGTAGTTTTCGATAATAATTTTCTGATATAGTAGTGTTAATAAATATTAATAAATAAATATTAATAAATAAGTATTAATAAATAAATATTAATAAATAAATATTAATAAATAAGTATTAATAAATAAATATTAATAAATATTAATAAATAAATATTTATAAATAAGTATTAATAGATAAATATTAATAAATATACTCAATAGTATACATTTTGGAAATATATGTTTAGTAATTTTATATTTAATTTATATAATTATACATTAATAAAATATTATTGAAAACTATTATAAATATTTACTATATATTAAAAATTACTAAACAATGTTTACTAAACATGTGTTTGTAGGAGAACATAAATGAATTTCTATACCATATTAAATATAAATTTACATACTGATATATAATATCTAAAGATATATATTTGATCATATTATAATTCATATTAAGCATAAACATTACTTATCCTATTTCATATAAATCACATAACCTTAGTCTCTTCATCTTTGATATACATGCCATCAAATGCTTTCAAGACATCATCTACGCAGCTGGACACCATCACGTTCATGGTTTCCTGGCATAGATTTTCTCCAAGAAAACCTAAAATGTAACATTAGTATACCATGCGCTATAAAATATTTCCAGTGCATATTTAGGAATAGAAATCATATTATGGATAAACAGAAATGGAAATGCATATTGAATATACAACTATTAACTATTTGATACGTAAGAAAATAGTTCATTTAAAGATAAATTATAAACCATGCTTTTTAGCCACATAATACTCAATGGCCTTAGTTTGACAGATTGAAACTTTAGGGGTGATGCGGAGAATGGGTACTTGTCCGAATGGAATCTCTAGATAAAGTAATAATTAATCAGAATAATTCCATTATATGTGTTATGATTAATTAACGTAGTATTATAAACCAATATTAAATGATTAAAAGATATTCTGAATAACAAATTAAAAATGAATTTCTACAATTATTATTTCTATAAATATAAATAATCAATTATTCAAATTGATATTAAAATATACAAAAAATAAATAATATTAACAATAATGTTAAATATCATATGAAATAAATACCATTATTTGAATATATTAATGAATACATTTTTTGATAAAATATATTTTGATTAAAATATTTTCCTGAAATATAATTTTAGTTACCAAAAACTTATTTTTATTTACTTAATTTATTGATTAAATAAATATATTTCATACCATGGAAGAAAAATATTGAAACATACTAATTTCTCCGGATGCTTTAATCTGCTTCCATTCTTCCATGTCTTTTAATCGAGTGTCTTTAAACTCAATTCCTGCGATAACAAACATCTGCCGAGTGACCTCGGCATTAGCCATGGCGTTGAAATAAAGCAGTTCAGGAATTGAGCCTCCGGGAGTACACATCTGAATTTCAACACACTCTTGTTATATAGAGAATTAATGTACTCAAGTTAATATTAAAACATATGTTAATTACAGTCTTAATTTCAAGTTAATGTAGCGAATTATTCAAAAGTCGACAATAGGTTTATAGGTCAAATGTATAGATTTTATATATAATAATTACAATTATGAGTATTTACACAATTTTTCAAGAACAATAGCATCTCAATATATCTGGCAAATTTATTTAAGAGTTTGTTTGAAAGGAAAATAGGCGCAATTATTTAAAAACTTAAAATGGTCACAATAAAGGACGCAGGTAATTTATATTAATTAACATAAATATGAGTTAATTTTCCAAAGGATTTTTTGAGGTTTAGGGAGATGGACATTATATTAATTAAAACGCATTCATAATTCGCCGGTAAATATATGTTTGTTATATATATATGTTACTGGTTAAAACGCTAATTTAAATGTTTGTGGTTAAATTAACAGTATATATATGGTCAATTATTTAACCCTTTAAACCCTATATACATTAACGTCATCTTGCTGAAAACCCGATAGACATTAGCATCAATTAAATTTCGATGTGTAAATAAATGTAAAATTGAGCTAATATAATAAAGTATTATTTAATAAAATTATATAACTTTATAAGATTGATATTTAACTTTAATAAAACTACCTTAATCTGATAATATTTATATTCGTAATTAAAAGTTATAAGACATTATATAGAAAATAAATTTTAGAAATAATATTAAATATTAAATGAATAAATAAATTAGTGTTATATTAATAATAATGTTTTCTTACAATTTATAATATTTTAAATTCTAAAATTTTGAATGCATTGTTTACAAATATAATAACTCAATTAGAATCTAAAATTTTTAATACACCATGATAAATAGTAATGTATAAAAATTAGTTTTTATAACATACAAATTTTTCAAAAACAATTAAAAAATAAATAATAAATTAGAATATTTAATTGGTTATATTTCAAAACATATTGGATCAAAATTAATAATATTTACAGTATATTAAACACAATTATATACTAAATAAATTTCAAATGTGGTATTAAGCATTTGCCGTTCTACTTTTTGAGATAATGAGCGTCAAAGCGTCTACTCAATTATTTTTAAAATGGCTGAAAGACGATATACTGCATTGCAAACTTTAGATATTTTTATGAATTTGGAAAGTTCCGATGATTCTACAGGATCTGATACTAGTATACCTGTTAGTATATTATATTATTTATAATAATTTACAATTTCGACATATAATTCTATCTAATATAATTAATAAAACACTTTTATAAAATGTATTTTTTTTTAAAGTTTATATTTTATTATCGATATAGTTTATTATTTTGTCTAAAATATAGATTATTTATTATTATCTAATTCTAAATAAATATGTACTACATATATATATTGATTTCATTTATAAGAATATAAATACTTCAAATACATATCTTTTGATCATATTATATTTCAAATTATGAGATCATTTTGTTATTTTTGGTTGCTAATGTCAATTTCATAAATTAAATTTAGGAGATATGTAATCCTAATATATCCGATGAAAATGATAGTGCTGATATGTCGGTTTCTATTTTATTATATATTATGCAAACATATTCCATAAATAACAGTGAATAAATTAATTTATATTATATCATATGTATTGAATTCATTTATATTATGTATATATAATTTTAATAAATTTATAGCAACCATGTTACTAGATAGGAGAAGGTTTGGAATGCAACGCAATGTAATGGAAAGAGTTAGTATACATTTGGTTTGATATTATCAAATTATAATATTGTATTTTAGAAACATGTTTTTTATTATATATAATCATATTTATATTATTTATATGTTCTAGTAGTGTATAATATATTATATTTATTGTAAAAAAATATTGAATATTTCAGGTAAATGATTCGTTTACACCAAATGGTTGGAGTTATGCTATTCCTGATCGAAAAAAAAATTAATTTACAGAAGCGACTGGACCAAGTGCAAATATGTTTGGACTTGAACCGATGATGATACTATTACATTTACTAGGATCTACTTTTATTACAGATTTAGTGATGGGCACAAATGAATATGCTAGCAGTAAAGGTTATTAAATTTTTAATTATATACACATATATAAAACATTTTAATTATATTTAAATTTTAATTACTTTTTATAAAATCAATACTTATTCCAATAGGATCTGATTTCAAAACCTATGAAGATGAAATAATCTTCTACCTAGGTTCAACGGTTTACATGGGAGTAGTTTGTCTACCCCAAGTAATAAATTATTAAATAATTATTAATTAAATTATCAAATTCTATGCTCTATGTGATAGCATCACGGGATACTGCTCGAAACTTCATATTTATTCCGGTTACGAAGAACGAAGTATCAGGAGAAGGATTTACTTATAATATATGTAATTTATGTCAGATTATTAAATTAAAACTATTTTTCATTGTAAATGAATGTAATGTATCATCTGTGCAAGAGAAAAAATTGGTATAATAAATATCACTTCCATAAGTACTTCTGTATATATATAATTATATTTGACTACTTTATATTATTGTATGTTATGTGTCGACTTTATATATATTTACTTTTGTATATATTTGATTTTTTATATATTTATTGTAAATAATATTTTGTATTATATTTAATAAATATGCACATATACTCAAAATCCAAATATTTTGCTTCCTGTTTTTTATACTTTATAGATATTTTCAATACCTTTAATAATAACTTAACCACTAATATAACATTATCATTATTTATTTAAGAAAATTTTAAGTATCTAATATTATTAATTATTAATTATTTTAAAATTATATTTGTTACTTTTTTTATTTAAATTTTGGTTAATTAATCATTATCTAATTAATTATTATTTATTTTATTAATTTTTTTTAAAATTATTAAATATAATTTTAATGTCTTCAATAATAAGTTAACTTGTAATATATAATTATTAATATCTACATAAGAAAAGTATACTTATGTATAGTATATAGTTGAAAACAAAAAAAAATAATAATATTTTAATGTTCTTTATATAACTATTTATAATTAATTATATTGATGATAATTTAACTTGTAATATATTTTTTATATATTATACATTATTTATTTACACAATCTATATTGATTTTAATCTTTTTTATGAATAATTAATATTATTTAATCGTATTACGAATATATGTAATTTATAATAGGATTTATCAAAATTTATAATTATATTTATTATTATAGCTATTTCAATATTATATTTTATTAATTTATTAGTATTTTATATTGAATACTTTTAAATTATACATAATAATAAGTCAACTTGTCTATAGAAAATATTAATGAATCATAGAGTATTTTACGATAATAAATAATGAATTGAAAATTTTTTATGCACTTTGTGTACAAATTATATTGCCGGTTTTCAAGAGCATTTTATTAAATGACTTCAGGTTGTAAAGGGTTAATAAATAATAATTAATTTAAAATATAACTAAATAATGAATTCTAAATCTAGAATTAATATATATTAAATCCACATTATCAACATTCGCATTATCATTATTTTGGAATATATATATATTTAATAACTTATAATTCATTTCAAATATATCAATATATTAATATCTGAATCTAATATATAGTTAGAATTTTATCCAATTGAATAATATATAATTATTAATATTACTAACTTTAGATAAATATTGGAAAATATAATATAAACCAATAGGATATAAACTAATAAAAAATAAGGAGAGTTCAAATAATGCGGGATTGAGATAAACAATTCTAATAGTGTCGTGCTCAATTTTCTGGGTTCATGACATAAATTATTTTCTTTGTAATTATATGCTAAAAAATTGTTATAAAATATAATTCATATACCAGAAGATTAATAATACATATTACAGTTATTATTCTATGTAAAAGATTTCTGTGAAATTTAAATGTATTATTATATTCTATGAATAAATTATATTCATGTGGGTGTATTTAGAGCGTGTCAATAATAACAATGTAAATATTTATATTTTATACACATGTGATTTTCATGCTCAAAATAATATATTATTCATATTGTATATTACTACTGGAATAAACTTAATCTTCATTTAAATACTATTATCTATTTTTAATTATGACTTTTTTTGATTTATCCACTCAATATACATTATTATTTATTAAACGGAAAATTCCATAATAAATTATGTACGGAAACAAAATGTTTTTGTAGAAAAATAATAAAAATATATTAAATTAAATTCATATTATATAATTTAATCCAAATTTGATAATTATTTTGTATTATAATGTATAATATATTGTCAATGTCATGCATTATATAGCACATACAGACATATATACAATTATTTAATTTATGAGAGTATATTAGTATGTAATCATTATATGTAATTATTACAATTATATCTGAGAAAATATATTTACTATATATATATATTCATATTTTCTCGTATATATATTTTAGATAGATGATCCAATCAATAATATATGTAATTGTTGTACTTAGTCATTACATTTTTAATATATTGTTTCAAATCAAAATATATTTATATTAAAATATATGTATAGTAAATATATCATAATATTTACAATTCTTGATAGACATGTCATTTAAAAGTGTATCATTACATTTTTATTAGCAATATGTATGTCATTCATATATATATGAACAAAATTAAATTAATATTATTAAATAAAATAAAAAATATAATCACACTTACAATATATTATTTATAATTGCAATTCTGGAATAATTGGAAAATATTTTAATATACATGATAGTTATATATGTTATATATATATATATATATGTATAACATATATAAATTAAATATATAATTAAATCAATAATGCAAAGTGATATACATCGACCGTTGGGAGGTAAAGGGTTAACTATATAAACAGATGTTATAAATATAATATATAATGTGTATTACACATGAATTAATATAAATTCACAACGGCAGTTAAATTGTATATGCGAATAATTAAATATAACTAAATGCAATGTGTAAATGTGCGTATGCATTCACTATATTTATAAATTGGTGTTGTTTATGTCACTGAATTAGGTATAGGGTGGAATTGAAAATACGCTGCATAATTTGAACTCACAGTACAGTGTACG
This sequence comes from Osedax frankpressi, assembly GCA_964035775.1. Taxonomy (NCBI): domain Eukaryota; kingdom Metazoa; phylum Annelida; class Polychaeta; order Sabellida; family Siboglinidae; genus Osedax; species Osedax frankpressi. The sequence goes on along the minus strand of OZ038314.1, from coordinate 37,419,058 downwards.
GCGTACAATGTACTTAAATATCTATATAAATAAATATCTGTTTTTATTATTTTATTCTTATTCTGTATCAAGTCCGATGTAAGCCGTACAGTGTACACTGCACAGGCGTACACTGTACGCCGTGCAGTGTACGCCGTACACTGTACGGCGTACAGAATAAGAATAAAATAATAAAAACATTTAAAAATAATAGAAAACTTGGAATCAAAAATACTAAATATATGTATTATCCATAGATTTATAATTATTATGCTAACTCTATCCAATACTATATTCAATGTAATCCTTGGTACTACACACTATCACTAGTGATTATGGGTATATCCCAGTCACTATATATTCTATAGCATATACTATGTTTATTAATATCCGAAAGATAATAAAGTATTTATAATTATTTTATCTTAAAGGAAATTTTACAGTTTTTGATAAATAAAGATTATAAAATTAAAAAAATAATATTAACTTAAATTTTAAGAACATTTAATATATTGAAATAGTAGTATATTCATAGCTAAATAATTTAGTTATGATACACATTTATCTCTACCGGGTATCTTGGTAATCTTGGGTAATATGTTATATTTATATTTAAATTAATTTAAATTAATATTTAAAGAAATACCTGGCTCATAATTATTCCTATACACAAAATAATATTGATGCGCTGCATTTAGAGTGATGATTTTATTATTTGTACCAAACTATAAAAGATAAAATATGCATATATATATCATTTACATGTACAAAAACAATGACATTATTAAATGTAAATTCTAAAATTTGTATAATAATTAAATAAATGATTTAAAAAATTACTTAAACTTTTTATATATGATTTAATAGATTTCTTGTTAATATTTTTAAACATTATAACATATATAATAATTTTAATAAATAATGTTCATTTATATGTTGCATAGAATTAGCATAGCCGACAGAAAAAACAGTCATTTCTTATTTTGCCTGCAGTGAACTTCACAAGCATGTCCAATGGACATGGTCCATTAATATAATATAGTATGTAACATTCTATATTATATACACCTATAAGTAATATACCGTAGTATACTATACATATGCAATCGGCGAATACTGCATAGGATTGACAACATAACTATGGTTACAATTACCACGTATACATTATAATGTATACAATATAATGATATTTGAACTGTTGGAATATAAATCACAATATATAATTCATTTTTAAACTTTAATTGGTTCTTACTATATAATCAGTAAATTAGTCAATACATATATTACATATTCCTTGCTACTTGATTTCTAATACAGTTTTGTAAACTACGAATTAAAATTTAATATGTAAATTCTTGCTTTATTGATATATACGACATTTTTTATTTATATACCAATATATTTATAAATTATATCATAAATTACTCATGAAGTTATTGTTAATATTAGCCAGTTATCAGGAAGCAGCATACCATCCGGGTTTCATGCTCATCGGTGGTTGGCCGTGTATATTTCTTCTTGAGAATCTAGTATTTCCGGCACACGCCACGCATATCTATATATAGCTCGGCTGTCATTTCCAGCCGCTCGAGAATGTAAGACTGATCTTGAAACACATACTCCGTTATACGCATAATCCTCCAACTACTCTAATGAGTTCGTCTGTAACGTAAACATTACTTACACCATCTTCTAGACAGAGTCAACTAGTTCATTGTAATTCAAGGCATGGGCTATTTGATTATTGACTATTCCCACCATATTCCAGACTTTTCTAACCACATCTAGTTTGGCGGAGATTCGAGCTGCACTTCTAATCGGGTTATCGTTTATAGTAAGCATCTTCTTACATGTTAAATTCATAATCATTGTTTAATAATGTTTTAATGATACAACACACTTGTAATATGGTATTATTAAATAATAGTGGTATTGCTATTGAATAATTATAATTACATTAATATAATATACATACATATATATATATATTATGACAGTATTCACGATTACATCACATTATCTAATACTCGAGTAGTACACGTTATACATTCACGATATGTGTATTAAAATATCATTTCTATTCATTGATGTATATGTATTCATACTAATACACACACACACATACACACACACACACACACACACACACACACACACACACACACACACACACACACACACACACATATATATATATATATATATATATATATATATATATATCTATTAGTATATTGTTTTGATTAAATATTAATTTATATATATAATATAATTGTATACATATGCATGCAATTATATTATATATGAACAATATTCTTAATATATACTTTAATATATATTAATTTTTATTTTTAATTATAATTCATATGAAAATTCCTGTTTATAATTTATAATATTAAATAAAAATATATACAAAATGTTATGTATTATTATAAGAGTACTAAATCTATAATATCATACATATTATATTATAAAATAATTATATCTTATATTATATAGTTACAATTAGTCATTATCTATTTGATAATCAAGGCTATTATATATAATAGGCTAAATATAACCAATATTGTTTAATTAATACGAATTATTATTCAACATATATACTATATATCAATATATATCCTATAGGATATATATATATATATATATATATATATATATCTATATCTATATATATATATATATATATATATATATATATAAACTCTATTTATATTCACATTGAACTTAGTTCTTATATTATTATGCTATAATATTCTTTTATGAGTTCTATAATATAATTAGTACTAATTAAGATTTTTTAAGGCTAATTAATTAATAACTAAATATTAGACTATTTTTTAATACTATATATAATGTATATCTCATATTAAATTAATAAAGTATAATAGATCACTTTATTGCAGTATTATGAATATGTTATTTGAATCGTTATATTATATTTCAACACCTTATAATAGGTGTATTATGAAATTTTGACACCGGATATTTACAAGCGATATTTATATGACGATAATTGCACATTTGATATTTCAAATCTTCATTTCTCAAGTAATCTAACAAAATAAACTCGGTAACAAGCCCAATAACAATTGCTCGAGATGATTGCTTCTATTATTATTTATAATGCTCCGCTAATATAATATATATACAATGGGTTTTGGTAGAATTTCTCTGGTAAGTATTATAC
>OZ038314.1:37400889-37413389 GCA_964035775.1 Osedax frankpressi | reverse complement strand
TAATGCAATTTATTATTATTAAAAACTAAATAAAAGAGTTACTACAATCGTAGGTAATGCATGTATAGGTGCTAAGTAAATATTACATTAGTCTACTGCTGCAGCTAATGAACGTTATGTTTATGCTAACGATTAGAATATGAACACTGAGTGGCATCTCACTTACTGATATTTAGTAAACTTAGATATTTAGATGAGGTAGATTAAACGATACCGAGCTATTTAGGTACATTGTTATCAGTTTACGTAATACGGTTTGTGCTTTGAACATTTTTATATGTCGGCATAATTAGTAGTCGTATGAATATAGCCAGATATTGACCAATAGTGGATACTAACAGATTTCCAGTATAACAATTTGTATTGGACTAACTGATTTTTTTTTCATTTGATCTATCAATCCTATAGTATTAGACCATTTTTAATAATATGTTCTTTGGAAATGATGTCACTGGGTCAAATTTAACTGAATAGATATATCTTTTAAGTTGCATAGATGGTACAGTTAAGAAAAAAGTAATATTTGATAGAATGTCGATATCGATCGAGGCATAAATGATCTTTAGTGATATGTAATTCGGTAATTACTAATTAATAAATGTTCTAAAAGAACGCTCCATCATCTTGAGTGAGTTTAGATACACTATTGAAAGTATTATATTAGTTAATATACTTTGTATAATGTGAGTTCTGAAGAGTATAACGCCATGTAGTTTCAGAGGGGCATTATACATTAGTATCCTATCCTTCACATTCGGTCTCACCCTCACCCTCATCCTAACCCTTACTCTCATCCTAGTCCTCACCCTCATCCTCACCCTCATCCTCACCCTCACCCTCATCCTCACTCCACCCTAACCCTTACCCTCACCCTCACCCTCACCCTCACCCTCACCCTCACACTCACCCTCACCCTCACCCTTACACTCACTCTCACCATCACCATAAACCTCACCCTCATCCTCGTCCTCATCCTCACCCTCACACTAACCCTAACCCCACCTTCACCCATAGACTCACCATATCCTTTACCCTACTCCTCACCATTACCCTCACCTCCATTCTCACCCTCATCCTTACGCTCATCCTCACTCTCACCATCACCCACACCATCACCCTTACCCATACCCTCACCCTCACCTTCACCCTCACCCTCACCATCACCCTCACCCTCACCCCACCCGCACACTCACACTCACCCTTACCATTACCATCACAATAACCCTACCCTCACCCTCACCCTCACCCTCACCCTCACACTAACTCTAAGCCTTATATCCACCCTCACTTCCACCCTTACCATCACCCTCCCCTCACCATCACCCTCACCCTCACCCTCACACTCACCTTCACCATTACCATCACCCTCACCCTCACCCTCACACTCACCCTCACCTTCACCCTCATCCTCAACCTCATACTCACCCTCACTCTCACCCTCACACTCACCCTCACCCTTAACTTTACGCTCACCCTCACCCTCACTCTCACTCCACCCCACCCTCACCCTCACCCTCACCTTCACCCTCACCCTAACTCTTAGCCTTATATCCACTCTCAAACCACCCTTACCATCACCCTCACTCTAACCCTAACCCCCAGACTCACCATAACCTTTGACTTACTCCTCACCCTCACCCTCACCCTCACCATCCCCTCCCCCACCCTCACCCTCATCATATCCTCGCCCTTACCCTCACACATATACTTAGCCTTACCTGCACGCTTACCTTCACCCTTATCCTCACCCTCACCCTCACACCTTTACTTAGCCTTACCTTCACCCTCACCCTCACCCTCATAATCACTCGCACCCTCATTCTCACCCTCACCATCACCCTCACCTACGCGCTTACCCTCACCCTCACACTCACCTTCACCCTCATCCTAACCCTCATCCTCATCCTCACCCTCACCCTCACCCTCACCCTCATTCCATACTCACCTTTACCCTCACCCTCACCCTCACCATAACCCTAACATTAACCCTAACCCTCACCCTCACCCTCACCCTCACTCACACCCTGCCCCTAACCCTCACCATCACCCTCACCCTCACCCTCACCCTCACTCACAGCCTGACCCTAATCCCGACCCTGACCCTCAGCCTCAACCTCACCCATACCCTCACCTTCACTCTCACCCTCAACCTCACCCTCACCCTCACCCTCAACCTCACCCTCACCCTCACCCTCACCCTCACCCTCACCCTCACCCTCACCCTCACCCTCACCCTCACCCTTACACTCACCCTCACATTCACCTTCACACTCACCCTCACCCTCACCTTCACCCTCACTCACACCCTGACCCTAACCCTCATCATCACCCTGACCCAGACCCTGGCCCTGACCCTGACCCTCACCCACACTCACACCCTGATCCTAACCCTCACCATCACCCTGACCCTGACCCTGATCCTGACCCTGACCCTGACCCTCACCCTCACCCTCACTCACACCCTGACCCTGACCCTCAGCCTCAACCTCACCCACACCCTCACCCTCACACTCTCCCTCACATTCACCTTCACCCTGACCCTCACCCTCACCCTCACCCTGACCTTCACCCTCACCCTCACCCTCATCCTCAACCTCACCCTGACCCTCAGCCTCAACCTCACCCTCACCCTCACACTCACCCTCACACTCACCATCACCCTCACCCTCACCTTCACCCTCACCCCCACCCTCACCCTCACCATCGCATTCACCCTCACCCTCACCTTCGCTCTCACCCTCACTCACACCCTACCCTGACTCTCTCTCTCACTCACAACCTGACCCTCACCCTCACATTCACCATCACCCTGACCCTGACCCTGACCCTGACCCTGACCCTGACCCTCACCCTCACTCACACCCTCACCCTAACCCTCACCCTGACCCTCAGCCTCAACCTCACCCTGACCCTCACCCTCACCCTCATCCTCACCATTACTCACACCCTGACCCTAACCCTGACCCTGACCCTGACCCTGACCCTGACCCTCAGCCTCAGCCTCACCCACACCCTCACCCTCACCCTCACCCTCACCCTCACCCTCACCCTAACCCTGACCCTGACTCTCAGCCTCACCCTCACCCTCACCCTCACCCTCACCCTCACCCTCACCCTCACCCTCACCCTCACCCTCACCCTCACCCTCACTCTCACCCTCACCCTCACCCTCACCCTCACCCTCACCCTCACCCTCACCCTCACCCTCACCCTCACTCTCACCCTCACCCTCACCCTCACCCTCACCCTCACCCTAACCCTGACCCTGACTCTCAGCCTCAACATCACCCTCACCTTCACCTTCACCCTCACCCTCACCCTCACCCTCACCCTCACTCTCACCCTCACCCTCACCCTCACTCTCACCCTCACCCTCACCCTCACCCTAACCCTGACCCTGACTCTCAGCCTCAACATCACCCTCACCCTCACCTTCACCCTCACCCTCACCCTCACTCACACCCTGACCCTAACCTTCACCATCACCCTGCCCCTGACCCTGACCCTAACCCTCACCCTCACCCTCACCCTGACTCTCAGCCTCAACCTGACCCTGACCCTGACCCTGACCCTCACCCTCATCCTCACCATCACTCACACCCTGACCCTCACCCTCACCCTAACCCTGACCCTGACCCTCAGCCTCAACATCACCCACACCCTCACCCTCACCTTCACCCTCACACTCACCATCATCCTCACCCTCACCCTCACACTCGCCATCACCCTGACCCTGACCCTCACCCTCACCCTCATCTTCACCCTCACCCTCACCCTCACTCACACCCTGACCCTAACCTTCACCATCACCCTGCCCCTGACCCTGACCCTCACTCTAACCCTCACCCTCACTCACACCCTGACCCTGACCCTAACCCTCACCCTGATCCTGACCATCAGCCTCAACCTCACCCACACCCTCACCATCAACTTCACTCTCACCATCACCCTCACCATCACACTCACTCTGTCCCTCACCCTCACCCTCACACTCACCCTCACCCTCACCCTCACACTCACCCTCACCCTGACCCGCGCCTTCACCCTCACCCTCACCCTCACCTTCGCCCTCGCCCTCACCTTCACCCTCACCCTCACACTCACCCTCACCCTCACCCTCACACTCACCTTCACTCTCACCCTCACCTTCACCCTCACACTCACTCACACCCTGACCCTTACCCTCACCATAACCCTGCCCCTCAGCCTTATCATGATCCTCGCCCTCACTCTCACTCTTAGCATTAACTCTTTCAGCCTCACCATCATTCCTAACTCTAACAATACTATATATATAATGGTACTACTTATCGTCAATAATTACGCTGAAATAATTAAACGTGTTGTGAGACAAATAGTAATGGATAATATCATCTTACCTTATTTGGTATACCATACACATACTTATATATATATATATATATATATATATATATATACATATACTAACCCTTTACGCGTTCTCACATATACTTCGTTTATATTCACGAGGAATTAATTATGCAGAAATGGCATGCTATAGCACTATATAGCACTATAGTGTAACTATATAACAATGAGAGACTATTATGAGGACTCGAAATATACAATGATTGAATTCAATACAATTGGAATGAAATGCATGTATTGTATGATAACAATATTTATTTCCCTTCGGTCAATATATTTACCTGTAGAGAACAATAACGAGGGCGATATTTCGTAGGAGAAATAAATATATGTAATTATTCATATATATATATATATATATATATAGATATATATATCTAGGTTTTCAAATTAGATCAGTAGTATTGAAAATAAAAAAAAAACAGATATAAAATAAATTAAAATAAAAATAATTAAAATCAATGTAAAACAATCTAATACCTGAATAAAAAATATAGTTATTTCAGTCTTTAAAGGTATACTCAGAGAATGCCTTATTTTACTATTAGATATAGAAGCATCGAGTTAACTTATAATAATTGAGAAATCATCTCCAAGACCTCGATACTTATCAAATTTCTGATAAAAAGCAGATTCTATATTGGGAATATCGTAATATTATCGTTATATTAATAATTATTTTATTATCCCAGTTATAAATTTTTCTATCAGAAAATATATTATTGATGTTAGGAATAACGATAAGCTATTATGATTTTGTTTAATACTATACACAACACTCCTTTAATTTGATCATATAGCTAACATGTGTTAATATTTGTTCACAGTTATTGATGAATTTGCATACAGTTTCATAAAATTTATTGAATCTACGGCATAACATTCTGTTAGTCCAGATAAAGCTTTTCTTTGCAATTAATTCATTCTGATGTATGAATCTTTAGATTAAAAATATAATTAAGTATATAATTTTCTAATTGAAAGTCTCTTAGTTCTGACTTCTTTATCACGGAGAACTAAGGAACTAAGGGTGTACACGCCATTACTTGTTAAAGTATAATTGGTTAGATTGGATTCATCGATGTATACTATAAAATCTTTTTTTAGTTTTTAAATCTGACCATATATCGTGTTCATTAAACTTTTCCCTTAGTTTTCTAAGGGAAAAGTTCATTAAATTGATTTCACGAAAGAAAATAAACAAAAAACTGATATCAAAGTATCGAAACTACATATTTAATGATGAAAATAATATGTGCATTTTTAAATCAACTGGCGTTTATAGTAATTTATTGATGATTTAAAAGATACAAAATGAGTTAAAATTGACCCTAAGGGTCATCACGGTAAATCATAAACATATTTACAACTATTTCAGGAATTACCCGATGAATTCAAATAAACAATTTAGAAATAATATTAAATATTCATTTTATAATACTTTCACTGGGTAATTGGTATGATAAGAATACAATTTAATTTAATAATATTACAATAAATACGAAATAACTATTTTAATTGAGCATTATTTATCAATAATAATTAAAGAATTATTAAAATTAACGAAGCTAATATTCTATATTAATTATTTGAAAAATTCAATAATAATATTACTCTTTTAATATTTTCAGATGTCAAAGTATAAAGTTCATAATGTAAGCATAAAATGTATTTCATAAAATGTAAACAAAAATAAATGTAATTTTATTTTTGTAATATTAATTTAACATTTTTGTATTATTTGGATCAACATTACAAAATAATTTAAATTTAGATATTAGAAATATGTTATTTACAAATATTTTGTAAATTTTTGTCTCAACATGGGACAACATTTGTACTATTAACATAACATTTGTGTATCATTAACATAGCATTTTTGTATTATTAACATAACATTTTTGTATCATTTTATTATATATTTTTTTTACATATTAACTATTTGTAATTTTTTAGTTATAATTATCACACTTTATTTATATTGTAATTATATAAATGTTTTTATTGTTATAATTAGTGGTCCGCGTGATATTTTTGTATGTGTAATAACCTCTTGTAGATTTTGATATAAAAAGATTCTGTTATAAATTATTTTATTTATTCTTTTTAATTATGTTCATAACTTACCAAATATAGTATGCATTCCAACACAATTGTATACGTTTTATTTTTCTCTACCATTTTACTCTAATACTTATATATTTTAAAAATTATAAAATTATGATTGTAAATTTATGATAAATCTAATACCAATCTATATATTATAAACAAGAATTGACTTTTTAATCAATATATAGAGTTATTTATATTTTATGGATTATAAATTGCTTTCTAAAAATGTATGTTATTTCGCATTCGTGATATTAATTGAATGCAAGACTAATTAGAGACGATTATCTATATTTATATTGCTACCCTTGTAGTATATACTAAATCTAATACATAATATTAATAATAATAATAATAATAATAATAATAATAACTAAATAATTAAATAATGTTAAATAACGAATAAAGCGGATAAACAATAAGGAGTTTAGTATGTGTTGAGCATTATAACATAGTGTAAATGGATATTTAAATATAAACTAGGATAAGATGATATATAAATAAATATTTAGCATGGTATGTATGATAGTTAATATATGTGTGTAGGTTCGTGCGTGTGTGTATGCGTGTGTGTTTGTAAAAATATATATTGGTTATATTATATAATGAATATGATATAGGCGTTATATAGAATATTTGTTTACACTCATCTATTTAAATAGTGATTAGAATGGTAAATATATCGAAAATGTTCTATGTCAGAACGAATTACTTCACATATATCAATATCAGATAGAATTGAATACTGCATAGGATACAACATAGATAGACATAGATAATCATAGATAATAATAGATAGACTCGCAATATTTTCATTTCAATTTGGCAAACTTCTTATCGTATGATAATATATAATATATAATATCGTATAATATTGTATGATAAAGATAACATTATAAAATTATATAAATGACATAATATAAAATACAATGTTAGTGACATTAAGTTTTAATTTTCAAGAGTTTAGTTTTATAATTAACTAATTAAATATAAATCATTAATTAGTAAAATAATAATTAATAAATATTAAAAAATAAAATTGAAAATATATATTGTAAAAAGGGAGGGATATATATATATATATATATATATATATATATATATATTAATATTCGTAAATATATAGTTAATGAATTAAATGATCTATTTCAATTATTAATTAATTAAAGTCCCTTTACTAATGAATGAATTTGGTAAGTGCATTTAAATATATTATTATAGTAATACATATACTGTAAATTCTTATTCAGTAGTACCTCTAACTATCTACTGATTTAGTATATACTATATACCTACATTGTAATCTCTATATATATTATAATCTTATATATATTATAATTATTATATTCAAGTCGAGGCTATATACTGTACTATTTGGAGTAAACATGTATGTACAATATATACAGTATATAATTTATATTTTACATCACTTTATATGATATATTGTTTAGTGTATAATGTATTATTAAAAAAATACAAATTGTATAATATGTGAATTATAGTGTATACTATTTGTTTTATAATGTAAAATGTTGTGTATAATGTATATTACATAATATATGGTGTATAATATTTACTGTTAAATATGTACAATTCATGCTATATACTGTATATTATACAGTGTATAATGTATAATATAAACTGCATGTATTTCATTTTGTAATACTACCCATTAAGTTAATATCACGGTTAAACCAGATAATGATACTTTATGAGTCTTGAATAGACTACAATATATAAACTACCAAAGACCCGTAAGTTATATATACAGGAATTGTACATGTACTTTAATTACGTCATTGCAGTAATCATAATAATGTCGTCGGTTAATTATCGCAAAATGTAAAGAAAATCAGTCCATAATCATTTATAATACATAAATGTATAAATACACTAATTTCTATTTACTATTTTATATAATTAATATCGTATATTTACGCTGAAGATTGCATAACCTTGAGCATTACATAACTCTGAGAATTACATAATACTAAGAATTACATAACCCTGATAATTGTATATAACTGATAATTGTATTAGGCTTAGAATTGCATAACACTGATTATTGTATAATAATAGGCATTGCATTTATCTGATAAGTGTATCATACTGAAAATTGCATAACCCTGAGAATTTCATACCCGAATAGTGTTACTATATAGCAAATAATATTATTAAATACAAAATTTAAATAATATAATATATAATATTGCCTACACTTGTATTTACATAAATATATGCATATGACCTATACATATTGTAATATATATATATATATATATATATATATATATACATATATATATATATATATATATATATATACATATAATTATAGTATCTAATTTATAATATAATGATAACATATTTTTCTTAAATTGAAAATACTATATTACTCTCTATAAGTAATAATTTACACTAAGTCATTATAACTGATATCTAGCTTTATTATATCTTCGAGGTACGTTGTGCACACTTAGCGCTAAGTGAGGCAAGCGAAGATGACCGTAGTGGTCAAGCGATGTTGGTGGTCTAGTACGTAGCGTGACAATCGATTACGCTTCCATGCGCTGAAATGCTTACAAGGGCACTCGTTGTGTACTTTTATAAGACTAACACGTAAGATATAAGTATAGTTTCTACATAGTAATGACTATATATTCACTCTATATTTATCTATAATTATTTATAGTTACATTATTGCTACTCTATAGTTACTCTATAGTTACTCTATAGTTACTCTATAGTTACTCTATAGTTACTCTATAGTTACTCTATAGTTACTCTATAGTTACTCTATAGTTACTCAATAGTTACTAAATAGTTACTCTATAGTTAATCTAGAGTTATTCTATAGTTACTATATAATTACTCTATAGTTACTCTAGAGTTACTCTATAGTTACTCTATAGTTACTATATAGTTATTCTATAGTTACTCTATAGATACTCTAGAGATACTTTATAGTTACTCTAAATATACTCTTTAGTTACTCTAGTTACTCTATAGTTACTAGATTTTCTACATTGACAATTCTATTCTGAATCTATTAACCAGAAGATGATGCTATAATGGGCATACACTATTTTTGAATTGAGTTCGTGTGCATATCCAGGTTACGAATCCAGGTAATTTCACATTTTTTTCAACAATTATTATATATCATTTAATTATATATTTAATAATTTACAATACGATATTAATTAATTTACAATACGATATTAATTAATTTACAATACGATATTTGTTAAAGCTTATAAGCAGACTTCGCTATTATATTGTATATTAGTATTAAATATATCGCATAATATTAAATATTTAATATTAATATTCCATTTGAATTTGATATATCACTGTTTTATTGCTTTGTGCATTCACACAATATTTGTATACAATAAATTTAGTAAATAAGGGCATTTAATTTATAAAAAAATGTATTACATATTACATAATATTAATTATATAATACATTGTATCAATATATACATATATATATATATATATATATATATATATATATATATATATATATATACATATATATAAGTATGTGTGTGTGTGTGTGTGTGTGTGTGTGTGTGTGTGTGTGTGTGTGTGTGTGTGTGTGTGTATGTATATGTGTGTGTTTCGGGTTAAATATATATTCATTATGTAATACATTATATAATAGGTATACGAAATATTATATTATCTAATACTAGATATATAACGGTATTCAGTTAAATTATTTTACATTTTATGTATATATATACATGGCGATACCGATATAGATTTAAACAAATATGATATATTTATTGTTTGACATAAACGTATACCCGGTGGATATATTATTAAATATTATATAATACTATTATATATATATAAATATATATATATATATATATATATATATGATATATTAATTATTAGATTACATGTTCTAAAATAATCTGTAAATATAAAATATACATGCACATATTCGTAACTATGCTATTATATAAAAAACAGATGAATACACCAATATATAAAGAGGTAACTGGAAATATCACATCTGACAGATAATGGAGTGGTCAATCCTATTGTTACTAGTGATGACCGTTTCTGCATTGCCCCAGTGGCGTTCGCACAACGACACTTATGGTCAGTGTACGCAATACTAGCTATTGTTATATAGATAATAATATTGTTATACGATTTATAAGATGGTACTTATAATTTTGTAAAGAAGATAATTTATGATTTCATTTACGATATTATGATAATATTAATAACATGAAATCATAATGATAATATATAACGAAATATTATTTATTGATTTGGTATTATTTATAATTATTTTCTTAATATGATTTCTATATATAAAAAATAATAGATTATATTATAGGTTTTACTGTAATATTTGGTTATTTAAAAAAATGAACATGATTTATTCTTTTAAAACTATTATATAATATATTTTGTTTACTCCTTTAGATATTTGTACAATATTATATTTTTATTATAATATAGTAATGTTTAATTATTTGTTATATATCATATTCATTAAGGGCCGGCGTAAGGATATTATTATATAGCAAGTTTTTTTTTACAAATTTAGTAGAAAGAATAATAATTTAATAATTGTACAACTATTTAATGGAACATAAATTAAAATAATAAGGGAATTATTTTTTAATAGTGTATTATATAATGACATACAAATTAAATGCTCAATATGTTACTAATTAATATATTAATTATTACTACTGACAGTATATTAGACTATCGTAGTACAATAATCTATATTCTATTTATAAAATAAGCATAACAGCAACATACGAGCAGTCTCTCGTACACAGAATACCACGTCACGTACAACGGAAATCGAGTACACGTCACCGGATGTAGACAACCGGAAGACAGCTGCAGCCTGGCGAGGGTTTTCAAAGAGGCTGCCCGCCTTAATGGAACCGTTTTTCTGTATGGGAATGACGACGGCGGCGGAGTTGTAAGTATACACCCTAGAGAGCGATTACCAGTCGTACGCACACTACGTGACACGATACGTATGCCTACACTGCCCTACAGGCCTGCGTAGTTCGAAGAGCGAGTGTGAAGTGTAGTCGATAATATAGAACGCGTATCTCGCTAACGTAACATCGAACATAGCCATCGTAGTGAGTTTGTAAGCAATTGTATGACTGTAACATATATTGTATATATATTATATGGATGTAATGATCGATGTATTAGTTTATTCCAATCACAAAATAACCATCTATGACTAATCTAGTAATAGTCTCTTTCCTCGATTGTAAATATGTTAAATCTAAGATTAGTTGAACTGCTCAAGATGCCTTCACAATTATTAGTAGCTAATGGTCTAGCTACCGACTGCTCATTTAAATAACTTATCTAAGGTTAATATCATTATCATTTTATTTGGCAGCTGGGTCGATTTGCATCTAGGTAAAACAAACTATCAGTGCAAACTATGTATCTTTTTTTGGTTAGAATATTAAAATATATTGTAATAATCAACATTTGAATAAACGTCAAGTAATATTAGTATTAACTGCAGTTAGCGCATATACTATAAATGATAAGAACATGAATTATACACGATACGCTAAATATTATCACAATACTTATTACAAGATACAATCGTTACAATATATAATTTATTGTCAATAATATTGGAATTATCAAATAATTTATATTAAATATAAGATAAGTCAACCATATAATATAAGTTATTGTATTATCAATAATTTATATAACATATATACTTTTAATTGTATTCTTCTATATAGGTTTTATTATAATCTTATATATTTTAATTATCTTAGAATATCTTCATTTGATATATACCACATATTTTAATTTTTATATTGATTTCAATATATTTATGTACATATTATTTTAGCCAATTTTAATGTAATGTATTATTTATTATATTTTTACTAGTTTTACTAAAACACACACATATACACACATACATACATACACCACACGCATATATATATATATATATATAATTATAT
>OZ038314.1:37365889-37398389 GCA_964035775.1 Osedax frankpressi | reverse complement strand
TAATAATAATAATAATAATAATAATAATACAAATAATACAAATAATACAAATAATACAAATAATACAAATAATACAAATAATACAAATAATTATTATTTCAAAACATGTGAGAAAATTCTCAAATTCGCAGCCATTTGACATTTGCATGGGAACAATCCGACTGAATTTTATCAGACTCATTGGCATTGGCATGCCCTCAATTCGTTGTTCCAACCAATCTGTAGTATTTTTACTTTCACCGATGAAAACTTCAAATTGCAGGTAGGAAAAATTTAAAAGTAATTTTCATTATAGAAATTATTCTATAATTATTATATCACTGTTATATCACTATTTCGCATCCTAAATTAATACTTCTCCGCTCCAGCAAATTTCATAATTATTCTACCCTCATTTTACTCTACAACAATCCATTTCATAACAGATATATTCAATCCATTTTACACAAGTCCTCTTTCAAATCTATTCTTATCCATTCCATCTATTTCAGCTATACTTCCATACACTACCTCATAAGCATAGAGTAATAGCATATCAAACCCGACCTAATTCCAAACTCCAAACCCAATCTCAATTCAGCTCCATTGATACGAATTCACATTAATATGACTTATTCGTAGATATCGACATCGTTATTAATTCCCTCGACACCGGGTAATACTAAATAGGCATAGCCTCCTTGGCTTGTATAATATATATTGAGCATTCGACATCTTACAGAGTCAAGTCTCCAACGTCTCCATATTCATTATTTACTCATGGGTACCATAGGAATGCATCGTAAGCGTATGTTATCAATACATTATATACGTGTACATGTTGAAAACATAACATTTATATTATAACAGCGACTCTTGTTATTTTGGATAATCTGGCAATCTGGTAAATTCCGAGGTGAATCAAATGTGTGTGTGTGCATGTGTGTGTGAGTGCATGTGCGTGTGTGTCTATACGTGTGTGTGTGCATGCGTATATATATATATATATATATATATATATATATATATATATATATATATGTATGTGTGTGTGTAGTATATATGTATAATATATATGTATTATGAAGATATCCAACTTTCTATAATTTACGGGGAAATATTTATTTTAAAATATTTCGTATATCCGTTACAAATTTATATTTTTCATATACATAATTAAAATAAATAAATGGTATCATATTGTTATTTAATATTAGTTTTAGAATTATATATATTAATACTTATATAAAATATATATTTATATTATTTAAATTAATAGAATATCTAATAATATTTAATCGAATGTATTTGTATCACAATAATGTTCGATTACTATATATCAAATCTATAAAAAATATCATATTATATAATATACAGATCATTATGCAATACAAATTACTTATCGAATTTATATATATATATAATAAAATGTGAAATAAACCATTATTAGATATAATACAATATTTTGTCATTAATAAAAATTCTGTTCGTTCACATCACTAATTTTTAAACCGGTATTGTCATACGCAATTTGTATTACTGAGCAATTTGTATGTGTTCAAGACCTAGATAATTTTTTTGTAATTATATGCAAAAAATGAATATAAAATATAATTGATATACCAAATATACGATAAGTAATATATAGTACAGTTACTATGCTATGTAAAAGATTTCTGTGATATTTAAATATATTATTATATTTTATGAATAATTTATATTCATGTGTACACCTTTTCATGCTCAAAATAATATAGTATTCATATTGTGTATTCTACTAGTATATTCTTAACATTCATCTTAAGTCTATTATTTATTTTAATTATAATTTTTTGGATTTATCTAATAATATACATTATTATTTAAACTGAAAATTCCCTATATATACATACAAAATTTCTGTATATAGAAAAAAAAGAATTTTGAAATAGATATAGATAATATATTTAATAAATTAACTATGTAATATCTAATTTGTATTCTATATTTAGGCTATATAGGCTATATATCATAATAGATTACTTATTTATGTTGTCATAATGTTAAATTATTTAAAAAAATCAAATTCATATTATATAATTTAATCAAAATTTGATAATTATTTTGTATTATAATTTATAATATACTGTTAATGTTAATTTAATTTAATTAAACATACATACATATATACAATTATTTCATTTATGAGAGTATATTAGTATATATTATTATATGTAATTGTTAATATTATAAATGTGCAATTTGGCAAGCTATGCAATTTGGCACACTTCCTGTGATTTTATCTATTTTCATTGTAAATTCATTTAAAAAAATTATATAAAAATAAATTATAATACTACATTACAAATAATGTAAATACTACAAATAATAATTAATCATTATTTATCATAATATATTTTAAAAATTAATATGAAATGTTATGATTTAATTATTTTTTAAATGGCCGTATTGTAGGCAATTAATTTGATATTGAAATTATTACATTTAATTTCAATATGATTATTGGTATTCAACAGGAAATATCAATAATATTGAATCAGCATGTTATACTACATATCGATGATATAAGAAAACATATATTTAATAAATATTTAATAAATTAACTTTGTAAATTATTTATCATTTTATATAGATTGTGAATTATATTTAAATATATATACACTGTATGATATTTATTATTAGACTTGATATTTAATACCATCGAGTTAGTTAACTAATCAAGACTACTTTTGCATTCAATAGTTTATAATATATATATATTCCTTTGGAAATTTAGTATATTATTAAAATTTAACAATACTATTTATGTCTATTTATGTGTATTTATGTGGGCGACTCCCAGTGGGCGTGTATATTTTAGGCTGACAGTATGAATACTTGAAATTGGAAATTATTTTATTAAGTATACATGAAAATATTTTAAGTACCTCTATCCTATTTTAACCTTTAAAAATTACAAATTAATTATATGTATATATTGTAGTTTTTGAAAGTTGAAATAACCTCGCAGTAGTGATAATTGCCAAATTGCATAGCTTGCCAAATTGCACACGACAATATCGAATCAATAATATATACAATTGTTGTACTTAGTCATTACAATAGATAGATTGTAATATATAGTTTCAAATCAAAAAATATTTATAGTAAAATATTAAACTATATTTATAGTAAATATATCATAATATTTATAATTCTAATAGACATGTCATTTAAACGTTTAATTGACAGCTAGATATACTCCTAATTAGGAATTTTTTTATTTGGTATAATTGATAATATTTGAAATGTACTTTATCTTATAAATGTCTAAAATCTCCTAAATGTATCATCTGTACGTGATTTATATATATTAAGTACATTTTTAAATGTTATAATTATATAAAATACATTAATATGTAAACAGCACTTCTAAATATACAAACACCCGAGAACACATACAGATTTTGCAGAAGGACACATTGCGCACGACAGTATCACATACATCTAGGAAATACATGAATTGAATATCATTTAAACATACCATAATTAAACCCGTGTTTAAGGCCTTAATTATATAATACACTATTGCGGAAGTCCAATCTAAGATTATCCGAGTCTATTTAGCATACCGATGTGTCGACAACAATCTAATATTCATTATGTCCATATATTAACATGATATTCCCTATCTCATTGCATACCATTCTACTCAAACTACGATTTCTACTCTATCATAATCTTCCACATCACATCACACCATTAATTAAAGACAGGCCCTTTAGCACGTACGTTACCTCTTAAAGATGCTCATCATATATAGATATAAACTCACCGTATAGCTATACTACCAAAACCTTCCGATGTCACATACACATCAAAACCATCAATCTGTATTGATATATAACATTCCAAATCCTAAGATCATACCCGCCACTAAAATACCTTACGCCTATATATTATGCTCATTATAAATCAAATAAGTACATACATATCTATTAGACCAATCACCTAGGTGTCACCCGATATAACCCACTTTACCTTTCAAAACGTATAACTTGGTTTCCTAAACACAACTTCCCAACACCATACGTACCACTCAGACTAGTAATCTTTAATAATAATCCATCAGACGATGCCAACCATCCTTTACTTGCCCTTTAGCGCTCCGATACCCGCGGGAGGCAAAGTCTGTTCCAACCGCTCGAGGAGCTAATGTGATTATACAGAATGCATTACTATGCATCATTTTTATACAGTATACTATATAAAAACGCTATAGAGTTCTAGTTTAATACATGAAGATTTCACTGCTTAACGAAGCTGAAGATATATCCAGTTACGCAATCTGATATGAGAACATTACGTAATATATATCGTTATCTGGTCCCGGAATAAATCACTTAATGCAGTTTCTATATAATTATAATTACACTAACAACGGTGAAATAAATTAAAACTTTTGAACAATATTATGTTCACCGTTTATTTAGTCGAGAATTGAAAATACTTAAAACAAAAGTGATATTATATTATATATATATACATATCTATACACATATACGCTATACTAATCTAATTTCTAATTTAACTCATACAACTCAGTGGTGAGATCACAGGGGTAACAGTGCTATCCAGTTTCATTGTCATTAGCGATTGCGAGGTACGCATTACGAATTGTACACTAAAGTCATCAAGTATTAGAGCTCATCGTAATTGTTCCGACATAAACGTGAAGGTTAAGCGAGCTAACCTCTAGTAGCGAAGTAATCACTCATTCCGTATCATCTATGTTTTCTCGGAAATGTTTTCTATTAATTAATTGTATAGATAATTATATATTAATAGAATAACTAATTTATAATTTACTTGGTTATAATTATCTATATGTATGCGTATTTATACATATATGTATTATTTTTGATAAATCTTAAAATAAACCTATAGTACATATAGCAGGTACCTATTGTAAAAGTATAGCATGTATTAATCAACTTCACAGTTTTAAATACACTTATGAGATCACATAAAGATTTTGATCTTGTATTTTAATAATTTATTAATAATTAGTTTTTCATTATTATTATTTTATTATATCTTAACTATATTTTAACCAAATTTATAAAAAAATATCGCATATCATCGCTTGCTAATTATTTTCATTTAATTATATAACCTATACATAATTTTCTTGCCTCAATTGTAGATAGAAAATACTTCAGTTTCCGGTAACCATTCTTGTAACTCCCGGGGAACATGTAGTAATCGTTACCTCAATAACTTCACATGTACAAGTACGCGACTATCTATCGTGGAGTCTCATTTCTACCAGGTAACCTATGCTAGTGTACATACATTCATATATGTGTGTATTCGTATATGTTTGTTCTTATGCGCCAATATGTGGTATTTACGTATACGTAATATATTAGCTTGTGCGTGCAAGTACGTATGTGTAAATGAGATAGTAATTTAATATATATTTTTTATAATTTTAATACATATTATTTAGTAACAAAACTATATTTTAACAAATTCTTCAGAAGTATATGATATTATAATTTTTTAATTGTATGAACTATATTATATTGGGGGTATGAATTCATTATGTTAAATATTAATAATATTAAATATATTACATTTTGTGGGTGCATATGCAATATATTATATTATGTGGGTGGAGATATATAATAAGTATATTATATGTGGTGAATGTAATATATTATATTGAGTATGTAGGGGTATGTAATATATGTCATTAATTATAGGATATCTCAATTTATTCGCAAATATAGTTTATTAAATCATTTAATTTATCAGCATATATTGTTTACTAAATAATTATTAAGGCATTATAGTATTTACTACCATTTATTTTATATAATATTCTATAATATTCCCACGTACATTATGTTTATTTTTGGGGATTTATTAGATAATTTAAGATGAATTAAAAAATTAAATGATAAGAAGGATCTTTGTTGGGCTCTAATTTGTAATATGTAAACTGTATATATCTATTATTTGATTTTTAATGAAGATTCTATCTAGTTCTAGGATTCTTTTAAACAATTTAAGTACAATATTTTAAAATTCCTTTGATGTATATGTGTGTATTGTAGTAGTAATTAGTGTACCACATTATCTAATTATATGGATAATCAAGTAACATCAGTTGGATAGGGTGCTGTCATCAAATGATGTATTGAATAATATGTTGCTACATATTGAAGTTTGTTCGAGTATTGTCAAGTTTTACGAAGCCATTTTATTTGATTGTGAATATATGTCGGTTTGCATATATATATATATACATATATATATATATATATATATATATATATATATATATATATGCAATAATGAGAGAGCCAGTGTGTATTAGTATAGGTGATCATACGAGAACATTTATAGTGTTTTTATTGAGAGAAATATTTCTGATTTGAATATGAATTTATAATGAGTATTATCAGCGAGAGTATTATTTGATATATATATATCAAGCTATACGTTGTATTATTTGTAGGTTGTATATTAATTTATGTTTAAATCGAAATATTTCTCTCAATGATATATATACATACATTATAAATATTTGCACACATTATAACCTTCTATTACTGGTTATTATTATGTTTGCAGCTATGTTAATATAGAAATAACTGTATAATCTCTAATATTATATGCAATCACCTCCTGCCTATATTGGAATATACGATAATATATATACCTATAAGATGTGATTATGCTGCATTCATATGCGTGCATCCATACAAAATAACACCATGGTCGAACTAACTTGGCCGCCAATTATCTACAACAGACCGCAATCATAGTCATGAGTCATAGAGAAACTCACTTGCATATTTCATCCTCAAGTTTCGAGAACCTTCCAGATCAACCTAGATTTTTTGGAGGTTGTACATTATTCAAATGACATAGTTTATGTATTTACTCATATAATATCTATTACCAATACTCTATTCCTTCTTATCATCGTGACTTATTACATAAAAGGTCTGCATTTGACTTTGGCAGCTAGTTACGAGAGCGTTGTTAGGATTCTGAACTCATCATTCATTGGTCAAATCCACGCTACGAGAATTGGAAGGTTTCGTATAGGATTTAATATAAATACAATATGTATCCCAGTTTAGTTATATTTATAAACATAGAGTATATGTTAATCAAATATAATATATATGTTTTATTAGTAAATATATTAATACACATTGCAAAATCATATTCTTCTTAAAAATTAATTATTACTGCTATTAAATATCTCACAATAATAATTTAATATAAAAATAGCTTTTATCAAAATTGTTTCCCACATATTACAATTATATTGACAAATTTAATATTCCTAATAACTTTTATAAATAAATATTTATACATAAATAAATTTAATTTATATATTACTATATTCTTTTTGCGTATATTTATGTAAATAAATACTCATCTTATTTTAAAATTATCTATTTAATACATTATAAAAATAAAAGATCATAAAATAAGCACTTTACCATATTAATAAGTAGATTCATCTACAAAGCTTCATTATACTTCAAAGAGTATCATTAAAAAAATTATATATTTTTAAAATATCAATTTGTGATTATCATTTTTTTTAATTATAAATTAAATACATAAAAATAAATTATATTCACTTTAAAACTATAGTGTTATAAATTTGTATGGATCAACTGTCTGGATAAAGTCGCATTTGGCTGTAAAATCCGATGAAAGAGTAATACGGTTAGGAGCACGTGTACTCATCGAGGGGTGCACTTTCGAGGATAACGAGCGAGCAATTACAGTTATCGGAGAATTTGCGGAGATGAAGGTTTGATGTGAACTAAAGAGATATCGGAAATATAATTTTGCATTATTGTGATTTTTAGAGAGGAATAGGTTGATAAGATAATTTATATGGGTATTTTAAGAGATGATAATATCATGTGTTGATATAAATAAGGGTAATGAATTATGAAAATATATTGAATGTATAGATATTGAAGTATAGATATTTAACTTTGGAGGTTTAAGGTGATTTTAATATTGCATATTATATGAATGTTATTGAATGAGTAATTGTGTTGAAGTAGAAGTTTGGTTTCATATAAAAATGGAAGTATATAGATAATATGCTTTGGAAATATATAATAGAGGGGTTACATAAATGAATGTAATATTATGGTTATTGTGTAGATGTTATTAGAATATGTAGACTATATATTATTAAAGACTGAAAATTTGAAGTTGAATTGTATACAGATTTGGAGGATATAGTGTTTTCAAATTTGTTTTGATTACAGTTGTAGCAAAGGATACTATGGATAATAGAGTTATATGTTTGATTGTGTGATTATAGAACTTCTCACGGTAAGCCTCATTATTTAATTTCAGAAACTTAAAAGAGAAGTAGAACTCTATTTGATATATCTGCCACTAACTACACGCTTAACCCAATAACTCGAGCTATATTCACCATCTCTGGATAGGTATATGGTTCAATATTCAAAGATAATATTGCAATGCATTCGGCCGCTGCAATAATGGTGATAACGGGCAGTAGAACCCTATTTGATATTGCTAACGCTACTTTTGATGGAAACATCGCCGGATCGTACAGGCAGTACTACCCAATAGCTCAACACAATGGCACTTTCAGCGTGATATCGGTTTGTTATTCATTCAGGCTTTTTTTAAGCCCTAATACATTTAGCATGGTTTAGTTGATAAGCCCCATCTTCTCAATTTAATAGCCCCACCCTTAGATAATACTCTACTTGTATTATACTGGTTTGCAACATTAAAGTAGTAATTCATTTACAATGGACATCGTACAATGTAATACTATATTATTAGTAATAATATAGTATTACATATATGTAATATAGTAATATTTATTACCACATATATGTACTATAATTACAATTACATACTATATAATATACAACGAACACTACTAATATATAGATTAATAGGTCCATTAATACATATTAATAGATTACTATATAGATTAAACTCCGTAGTAATATATAGATTAACATGCACAATGGCATATAGACTAGCAGCCATATTAATACATACATTAATATGCACACTTAAATATAGACTATTATATATAATAATATATAGACAAATAGCTACCCTAATACATAGATTAACAACCACATAAATACGTAGACCATGATGAATATTATAAATATTATCAGATATTGACAGCCATACTAATACATATACTAAAAGCTACACTAATACATAGACAAGATACAGAGTATTGACTAATGCTATTATATTATAATTATATTTAAATATGCTTAAATAATAGATTTGAACAGATAAAGACGTCTTACAACATCTTAAGTTAAATAATGTATAATTATTATTATTACAAATTAATAAAGCAACATTACTTTCATATACAATCTAATTTATCATGATTGTAATATATTATCACTACATGTGATATTAACTCGATCACCACGCTACGAATAAACTTGATAGAGTGAAATCCACCTGAATTCTTACAACTATAAGGGAGTTATGAGTCTGGTTGGCAAGGGAGGTGCAATTCGCGTTCAAAAAGGTTTTTTTTATATTATTGGTTAAATATATACATTTTATTCTTGTTGATTTCATACATATTATATATATTCCATACATTAATTTATATTACAATATTATTTGTATTATAATACATATTATATTACGTATCGAATCAATTATTGGAGAGTAAATGGATTTATCAGACTTTATGTAAAGCAGTTTAATAGTCACATATAGGTTCAGATATAAAGTAACATTATGAACTGTATACGGTATACTATTTATGCTATCTATTTTCACATAATATTCACATGTGAAAAGTAATATATATGTCATATCACGTGACTTAGAAAATTAACTCAAATTGCGTCATAACGAGTCGTGAGAGGAATATGAATATGATGTAATGTCGTAATTATATTTTATAATCATCTTTATATGATTATCTATATAGTGGAAGGTTAACTAATAATTGCAAGCATAAGAAAGTGAAAGAGTTAGTAATAGAGAGTGAGAGTGAGTGAGTGCGTAAGTGAGTGCGCAAGTGAGTGAGTGAGATAGTGAGTGAGTAAGGGAGGGAGGGAGGGATGGAGGGATTGAGGGATGGAGTGATGGAGGGATGGAGGGATGGAGGGATGGAGGGATGGAGGGATGGAGGGATGGAGGGATGGAGGGATGGAGGGATTGGTGGATGGAAGGGTGGAAGGATGGAGGGATGGTGGGATGGAAGGATGGAGAGATGGAAGTTTGGAGGGATGGAGGAATGGAGGGATGGATGGAATTAATGGATAGTGGAACGGAGGGATGGAGGGGTGAATAAGTGGATAGCTAGAGGGATATAGGGACGGATGGATGGATGGATCGAGTGATGGTGTGATTAAGGGATGGAGGGATCGAGGGATTGAGTGATAGAGGGATGGATGGAGGGATGCAGGGATGGAGGGATGAAGGGATGGATGGAGGGAGGGTGGAAGGGAGGGAGATAGATGGATGGCGGAGGGAGGGCTGAGGAAGGGAGGGAGATATATTGAAACATATATATAGATATAGAGGTATATACGGAGATATATTGAATTAAAATATATAAAGATGATATTAAAATATATAAAGATGATTCAAATGGTGCTATATTATAAGTTATATTCAGCTATAGGATGACATATTCCATTTATGAAATGTTGACCATATTATACGGCGATACATATAGGTACTGTTCAGGTCATGGATTCTAGATTTATCAACAATCGAGCCTCTTTACTTGGCGGTTCCGTATTCGTTGATATGCAAGGCGAGATGGCAGTGGGGCGTGCCTATTTTGAGAACACGCCCCTTTCCACAGGCAGCTCACTACAGGGTGACATCGTCTATTCTGATGGAAAGATGAACATCAACGAGGTAGAGTGCTGCTTAAGTATGTTGAATGGAATGGATATATATACATGCTATTCGTGGTTAATATGGCGAGTTAGGTTTAGGTTTAGGTATTGATTTTAAAATTAATTTGTAATCCATTTTTTTATATACATAATAATTAATATAATATATATTATTAAAATTCGAATTTATTAAAATATATGTCATAATAATTATTTATAAAAGGCTATTAAATTATCTATACAATATTATTAAATAAGAAAACACTTTATTGTCTTGAAATAATAAAGTTTAATTAATATCTTGGTTTAATACTAAAATCTGTTTCCTCAAATTTACATTAGTTATATTTGTACATATACGATAATCACGTTACTTCTACGTTACCCCTATCTCACATTTACCTGTATACTAAAACATATATTATAGGTGGATATCCACCACTTATCAACTCAACTATTGTATCTTACGTCTACTTAATTTTATATCATATTTATCTCGACATATCCTCTCAATTTGTCTTACTTCTTTCTCATATATACCACATATTTACCAATACACCTATCACCTTTACGAATTTGTATACTTTCCTCATATTTACATAACCTCTACCTAAACTCAACTTTACCTTTTCATCACATCTATTTCGTTTATAGTAACTCCATCACATCTACTAAACTCGTAAATTACTATGCATTATATGTAACATACCTTGACATATACGCCTATTACTTCCAACACTCAGCTCATATATCACCTAGCATGATTATCTCACCTCGCCGATAACGACGATTTATGTAATACACAGGTTCAACTAATTGTGCGGTCTGCATCTAATGGTTTATCAATATTACGACACAGCGGTGACCACTGGTCACTGGAGATAACTAACGTCTGGATACAGTGTCCTATTGGTTAATAATAATCATGAAATAATTAAAATACTCTACTTTATTCACATGTTAATAATCATTATTCGATAAAATGAAGTATCGGGTGTAAATATATATGAAATAAGGAGTTGATATAATAGTTGATCATTTTCAGGGTCATACATATCATAAATATAATAATATGTGTGTATATATACATGATATATGCATATGCATATGCAATATATTTACCTATATTTATAATGTATGCTAAGTATTTAAAATAAGTCTAAACAAAAAATATAGGTTATATAATTATAATATATTTTTAATACAATAATATATATAATATAATATCTATAATTTATAACGCTATAAAGCTATAATTAATATAATTAATTATATAATTTAGAAGTGGAATATAATAAACATTAACAAACTAATTTAATTAAGAAACTATAACATATGTAATTCAATTTTGTAATTATCTTTGTAATATTCATACCTGCGTACAAGTATAACACTATTCTATGTTAGTATTAAAATATAAATTAACTTATATATTACTTATAACCTAAATATAATATAACCTAACCTTAAGGTTGTAAAATGTAAATATAAATTATAAATATTTATTAATATTATGAATATAATTAAAAATCAGACGATATTTTTAATAATATAAATTAAGAATTATTCCAAAAGATATTATTACTAATTGTTTATTATTAAATTAATATAAATTACGTTTGTATTTTATCTAACATATATGCATCAATAGGCATATTACTACCCAATATTACATTATTAGATTATTAATCATGGTTACTATTGTAGACCGATTGCTTTCATGAATTTATATTTATTATTTTAAAGTTTATATTAACCAATTAAGTTCAAATTAAATTTATAAGTGAGTTTATTTGATAAATCAATTAATTTACAAACTATTTTAATCAAGAATATATATATATATATATATATATATATATATATATTGCATATAATTAAAATATGTATTATGTATAATATATTTTTTAATTTAATTATTTAAAACATAAATAATTCATTGATTGTAAAAAATCTATATTAATACGTTAATCATTGCAATTTATTTAACATAAGCTATGCATATTATTATAATTCTATAATACTATTATGTATCCTTTATGTATTTAAAATTAGATATTATATATTAAATACAAGTGAGTAAATTACCTTTTGGGTTTTTGGATATATTTAAATTTATATACATTATTTTATTTATCTCGATAATTATACTCTACATATTAAATACTAAATTTTTGACTATATTTCTAACAATTTATATAATAATAATGAGTTATCAATAAAATATCAAATATATAATTCTTTATAATGGCTCTAAATTTATAATGGCTCTAAATTACCTATTTTAAACATAAATAAAATGCCTTAATTAATATATTAAACTAAGATTTTATATATAGTCGACTTATAAATATACGAATATGAAAATAAACGTATATAGTTTGTATTACTGTTAACATAGGGTATGATGTAAGAGCCACTAATACCTCTGCATATGGGGTAACCGAAGAGGGACTGAAGAGAAGCTTTAAACTTGACCAGTTAACCTACTACTGCCAATCGTGTCCCAGGAATAAGTACAGTCTCGACTTCGGCTACGTGAACTATACAATAGGTGATGTTTACCCAAAATCTACCAAACCAAAACAGATAATAATCCACGGACATGATTTATTCATAAATACTATATAATATAATATATATATATATATATATATATATATATAATTCATATTAATATATGTACTTACCTAATATGGGCAATTTATAAACATCTATATTTACAGCATTTATTAGTCGTTCATATGAAATAATATTATAATTTCTACAGCATAATCATTGCGTATAATAACATAACTCCACCAATAACAACAACGTAACCTAGATTACGCATATAACATAATCTTATCAACACCCACGATACAATCCCATCTACCACCATTCCATAACTTCCCCCACCACATAAACCTAACCAATCCCATAAGTTAACGGGCCCATTCAAATGAAATACCTTCATATATACAAATGCTATAAGCTAGACCATACCCATACCATACTATCAACACACACACATACACTCACACATACACGCACATACAGACACACACACATATACACAAACACAAACGCACACCTATACCTGAAAGTGACTCAATCCTACAAGTTAACTTAGCGTCGCCCACCGTGTAGTTTTTCTGGTGAACTTTGCGTACTTCACGCTTCTGATCAACGGCTCTGTACCAAAGGCTGAATACACGGGCACCTATGTACACCACCGCATACAGTGTGACGACTGTCCATACGGGGGCAGGTGTGTTCAGGTTGTTAATATAACTAATTAGTGTAAATGTACAAAGTTGTATGAATTGGTGATTACTTAAAATTTAATTTAACTATAATTACTATAATATATTATTGTAATTATTTATAATACAAGTATAAACAAATGTATATAAAGTATCTATTAATTAATATGTTATCCTATATTCAATGTAAAATAATATATACTACACATTTTATAATAGTTATATAATTAACTAACATCCTCTACAACTAGTTCAAGTAAATTATAACTATATATATATAGTTATAAAAAATAAATATATGGAAATTCATAATTGCATAATCAGTATAAATCATTGCATAATAATAAAATATTGTATAAACTATAATATATATATACTATAATATATGTATTACGTGTTGTTTTAATTTTTACTTCATAGTAAGGCTATAAAGTAAATATATCAATTTACATTGAGATCATATTTTCATTATAATATTACTATGTATGAATATTACTATGTACTATGAATATTATATTAAGTTTAGGAAAAATTAATTGTAATAATATTATAATGATAACACTATAATGATAATACGTTTTCCAATTATTTATATTATTGATTTTCGTAATTTCGCTATCGCTATCCCAACGCTATGTCGATAGGGAATACGAGCCTACAGCAACTTCTGGGGTTACCAGCAAGGCTCCGAGATGCGGTTCCAACATTGCCCTAAACACTACTGCCAAGAGGCGCATCCTCAAACACTCGCAGAACGGTCTGCAGTTAAAGACGTGAATACCTGTGAACAAGAAAGGTACTTCAAGTTATGTTATCAGGTCACCGTTCGAATTGTGATTTGTGTATATAAAGTTATTATATAGTATTGAATACTAATATTTCTTTGTAATATAAATCGATATTAGTATAGGGTAATATAGATTTCTAAATATAAGTGTTAGGAACATTGATAATGTAGAGCTTATAGAGATTATGCTTATTGTTGTAACTACTAAAGAGAAAATCTAATAAAATGAAATAAAAAAGAAAGTATTAACGGAAATAATAATGATAAGAAAAAATTAATAATACACAATTGAAACAATTAATCATAAATTATAAATAATACATGGTGGTCTAGAGTAAAAATAATATTTTCCAAATTAATTAGCTGATAAACATATATAAATATATATATACGGTAAATATATGTATTGATGCCTCGTTCTATATTAATATTAATATCGATTTTTTTATATTATAATATTAAATATTAAATTAAAGTATACTATAATTTTAGTTACAAATTAGTGTTTGGTTATTTATTAGTTGATTTTACTATAAAAAGCAGTCGTATCAAATACAACTAATAATAATAATAATACTTAGGAACCGTATATCATTTTTACCTACGTAGATGAACTCACATAACTACTAACGGCTACTAACGTCTACTAACTACTACTAACGTCTACTAACGGCTACTAACTACTACTAACGGCTACTAACGTCTATTAACGTCTACTAACGACTACTATCGGCTACTATCGGCTACTAACGGCTACTATCGACTACTAACGAATAATGGCTAATAACGACCACAAAGGACCGGTCGCTTGTGTGGAAGGTGTCGACTAGGTTGGTCGGAAGCTCTGTTCTCCGCTAACTGCGTGCCCGATATGGGATGCAGTCCGGTGAATATAGCCCTAGTGGTCACGGTGGCTAGCATGGCGCTAGTTGTGTCTTTGATGTTCAACGTCGATGCCCGCAAATTCATGTTCTCGTCGAATCTTCTCGCAAGGTTGGAGTATACTTAACATAGCCCTCATAGTGCATACAGGGGTTTTTGATATAATATCAGCCATATTAACTTGTTGATATAGATGTGAATACAACTATAGCACCTGTAAAGGGCCTCTACACATGGGCCCTGATACAACATGAGCCCCATTAACGTACTAATATTTGCTAACGTTTCTTAGATTCCATCGCGATACTAATTCTAATATATTACTCCGCGTGTAAGGTGTTCTCTTCAACTAGTGGGCAGGCAACCGCTATCCGTTATACACATCAACGATGCTATTTCCTCTCAAAGTCATTCTAAAGATAACATCGAAGAAGACGGTACTCGTCGTATAACTTAAAAATATACATTACAAAATTATTTTTTAATTATTCCATTTTCTGTTTTTTCTATCACGTTATATATAAACCTTCCATAAACATAGCACATGGAATTTTAATATTCTTTTAGTTCTAGACCCGTGTCTATTTTGAACTGTAATTAAATAGTTACTATACACATCATACTACTTGCGCACAGTCTATAAGAATACAATGGACTCTTGCCAGTCTCCCGAACACAACATAATGCTACAAGATAGCTGCAAAGAAGTTCACCATATGGCTAATGATAACGGAACCGGATATTTGATTATTATTGTTTACTATTTTCAGGTTAAAATCTATAGTTTCAATATTCACAATTCATATTATTTAGATGTCATCATGCATACATCTTTAATACCACAGGATGCTCTCTTACTCAATGTATCCAAGTCTAATAAACCGCAAGTGAATTTTCAGGAATCAATCGATAGGGAAAATATAAAATCTGAATCTTTCATAACTCTAGTTCTTGGTTTTCCTTTCGATATCGTCGATTACTTAGACATGGTGTGTTTATTCCCAGGTTACTGTTCATTACTATATCAATTAATAATTAGAAGATGTAAACGTTTTTAAGTTCATAATATTGTAAAAATAGTATATAACTGAATGCGTTAGTTTATAGACATTTGTCTAAGCATGATTATGGAAATCCTAACAAATATATAATATTTTTATGATAAAATATAAATATTTAGAAATTTAAAATTAGATTCGTATGTTAGTATTCATATAAACATAATATATGAATAAATAATATACAATATATGTTATATTTCTAAAATATATATTGGATTGTATATATTGTATATATATTGTGAATATTATATTTATTTAGTTTCAATTTAACAATTCGAAAAATCTGCAATATAGAATAATTACATATTATATTTAATTAAATTGATTAACAATATCAATATATAAGATTATGTTCTAAGCTGTTGTATCATGCCTTCTGATTATTCAATATTGTTTATTAATCTACTCAAACAATAACATTATAGTCTCTAATATATGAACACTAGCAACTTCTATTAAATAATCGTGCTTTAATAAACTTTAAGTGCACACATAATTAGCAAATAATCACATTATTTATGATACCTTACGGCAGGAATGAATTCTGTAAGAAATATCCTTGCTCGTACAACTTTACCCCTAACTGTACTTGGAATTCTCCTTTTGCTAAGTATTTGTAATTCGATTCGCAAGAATGTCTGCAAGTGCCACAGTTATGATAGATTCGGTTTGAAATTAATTTGCAATCAGAATACAATTATGTTAAATAAAATTGTTTAACTCACAATACTCTATAGAGATTAATATGATTTACAAAATTATTCATAATCAAACTTACTAAATGCATTTTAGATTCAAATTTTAAATACATTCATTGAAAAATAAATAATTAAAATGTATTGTATTTAAGCATTAGCTTTAAGCATTAGCTTTAAGCATTAGCTTTAACCTATAGCTAATATTTATCAATGTCACCTAAAGATGATTCGCGATAATTAACCACCTCCCGTTACGTCTTTATTAAAGGATGGAGAATAGCTTCATGTTTTGTATTGGTTTGCCTGTTTTTCTACCAGCAAATCGCTGTTTCCGTATTCAAGTTATTGAACTGCGTCAGGGTATCTAGTGATGACCTTGTGTTGTATATTGATGGCTCCGTTACGTGCTACACTCACCAACAGTATATCGTGCTGGTCAGTTATTACACAATACTATCGAATAGATACAGTCTAGTTATTTATCCTTAATTTATATTCTTTATCTTTTTACTAAATATTCTGATTGTAGTATTACAAAGTTAATTCGATCTTAAAATGTCGATCTTAATGATAACAAATTGGTTCACAGTTTGATATTAAAAAAATATAGAGTTATTTTAATAATCCTATTTATTATCCTTAGATATTTAGTTTATAATTCAACGCTTACACCATTTACCTTTAATATATAATATATATCCTTATTCTATACCTAATACAAGATATTAACTATGTTCACTTATAATAATGATATTAATTATCTTAGATTAATTATAAAATGTAATTGACAGGCATTTGCTTTGCTCGTTATTGTTCCTTTTTTGAGCGTAGCTCTGCTCGCTCCCTCCATTGTGTCACGAGGCGACCTTTCAACCTCTGCATATGTAATGGTTTGCTTATGCCCTGCTGGAGCTATGTATGTATGGTACCTGTATTGGCGGGCATCGAAACGTTCGCCTTGCGCACGAGATATCCCAGCTCGCAGAAAACGGCTCAAGATATCGAGTAGTCAAAACGCAATCATTGATACTTTACAGGTAAGCCTCTCCTCTCCTCTCCTCTCCTCTCCTCTCCTCTCCTCTCCTCTCCTCTCCTCTCCTCTCCTCTCCTCTCCTCTCCTCTCCTCTCCTCTCCTCTCCTCTCCTCTCCTCTCCTCTCCTCTCCTCTCCTCTCCTCTCCTCTCCTCTCCTCTCCTCTCCTCTCCTCTCCTCTCCTCTCCTCTCCTCTCCTCTCCTCTCCTCTCCTCTCCTCTCCTCTCCTCTCCTCTCCTCTCCTCTCCTCTCCTCTCCTCTCCTCTCCTCTCCTCTCCTCTCCTCTCCTCTCCTCTCCTCTCCTCTCCTCTCCTCTCCTCTCTTCTCTTCTCTTCTCTTCTCTTCTCTTCTCTTCTCTTCTCTTCTCTTCTCTTCTCTTCTCTTCTCTTCTCTTCTCTTCTCTTCTCTTCTCTTCTCTTCTCTTCTCTTCTCTTCTCTTCTCTTCTCTTCTCTTCTCTTCTCTTCTCTTCTCTTCTCTTCTCTTCTCTTCTCTTCTCTTCTCTTCTCTTATCACAGGGCCCATTTAGACTGTACCCAGTATGCTGGGCAGGGGTTCTCATTGGCCAACGAATGACATTGGCTGCCCTATACGCATTTGTTACGGATTCGTTGGTACGCCTGATGCTCATGCTAGTTGTATGTTTCACACTACTACTACACCACGTAGCAGTTCAGCCCTACAGACAACCATCGGCTAATGTGGCAGCTACGAGTTCAGCTATCGCCCTCGTCACGCTCGGCTCCATCAATCTGGTAAAGCGCTATATTTATGTAGTGGGTTTACATACACGCGATAGCGGGTTCATGGTATTTAAATTTAAACTCTTATTTGAACCAGTTAATATATGTTTAGTATGTAAAAATAATACATCATGTTTACAATGTTTTTCTATAAATTCTCGATAAATTATAAATATATTTTACAAGACGGTACAACTCATAAATACACATTTATTACTAGTATTGAGTTCATAAACAATACCTGAACATTAGTTCAAGTGTGTTAAACAAAATAAAATTTAGTATAGTAATTTAATTATTTATTTATGAAATTTTAGAATATATTTTAAAATATCATTATGACCACACTTTTCCCTACCAAATATTTTGTTGTCAATATATTGTGGTATCCTAATATATTATAATGTATGCGATTTATTAATTGAAATAAATAATAAGTATATATAAAGAATGTAAACAGTGCTATTATAAATAGTATAATAATCTTTATTAAATTAAACTTTTCAAATATATCTAGAACTTAAAAATTATTTGTATTGTTATGCTGTTTATAATACCTTTATCAAATATACAAAAAATAGATATCCACTCTATTAAATACATTAATATATTGTCAATTATGAGTATTTATTAATAGTCGATATTTGTAAACAAGCATTTTAAAAATAAAATCCAAAGAATAAAATGACAAAAATAATAGGATACATTCGAATTTTTTTAATTCTAACATGTTTCAATTTGTATTTGATAAATTAAACTTTGGTTTACCTTTGCTATACCAATTTAAAATACATCATTGATTATCTATATTATTCTATAATATATCTAATATGGTATATATTCTGAGTAGGTTATTATTCGGTATATCTAATCCACATTGAACCCACATCTTGGGTGCGGTAATTGTATTTGAAAGGATGTTTTCTTGTAATCTTTTTATTAAATGTTAAAAATAATTTAGGAAAGTTAATAATGTGTGCAAACATATATAATCATATTATATAATTGTATCAAACAATTACACAAAATGTAAATATAGACTATTATAAATTCGTATTCATTCATAATAGGTGCACAGGGTAACTTTCTATTCGCTTAATATATCACTCGCGGGGTTTAGGTTCGTGCCGGTTTCGAAGTAGCTGAATATACGCCGAGTGGTCCTAATGCTACATTGATGGCCGTCTTCCTAGATATGGAGAACGCGTTATTGATATGGATACCTGGAATTACGTTATTGGCTCTCGGCGGTCTTCTGTTATTCCGCTCCAGTATGTGGATGGTGTCGAGGTGCTGTTGGCAACGAAAAGTCCCAACTCTGCAACCCGACCAACTTGAATGCAATACTCTGAATTCGCCTGATCACTGAATATGTGAAATTGCATAGCCAATTAATAAAATTAATATTGATTTTGGACCTACCTGATTTCTCAAATTAAATATTCATATTTTTTTTATTTATGTTATCATTTTTATATTGATCATATAAAAAATATACTCTAAATATAATATGCATATATATCATTATTATTAATAATAAAATATCAATGTTCGTACATAAATTGTATATATTAAATTTTCTATTGTATAATTTTATTAAACTGTTATTTATAAATATTTTACAATGAAGTATTTTAATTTCTGTAAATATTAAATATTGCAATATATATAAGGTAATTTATATTAAAACGTTATTTATTATATATACATAAGGTATAGTATATATATATATATATATATATATATATATATATATAGATATAGATATAGATATAGACAACACTAATGATTTTTTATCATCTTTTTTATTTGAATAATATCCCAGCAACATTTTTTTTTAATATCCAGAACAACTGGGAAAAAATATTCCGATAATTTCTGCACAAAAACGTGAAAATTTTGTTCTAAACTGTAATCAATTATTCCGGAATAATTGGTTACAATTTGGAACATTATTTCCGGAATTAAAATTCCAAATTGTAATCAATTATTCCAGAATAATCGGTTTATATTTGAAATTTTAATTCCAAATTATATTAATTGTTATGGATTGGTTACAATTTAAAATACATTGAGAATATTATGTTATTAATAATATATTTTCATGATTGTAAAATAAGATTATTATGAATATTTTTATTTAAAATTTAGTTCAAAAATAGTAACACATATGATGAAGGGTGAATTTAGAATAGTATTCTTGCGAATTGCCAGTGTCTGAAAATAATTTTTTCAGTATAATAGAAATGATGCAAAAATAATTTTATAAATATTGTAATTTTAAGATGATTATTAATTATATTATAATTCTTCAACCAAATGAATATACATATTTGTTAATTGCTTTACAGATATATTTAAATATTGTTTGACTTATTTTTAATATACATTTGTAATATTAACCTGGTGAGCTGTCACTTTCTATATTGCACATTGTTTCTGCAATAAATAATAAAATTAGTAACAATTTAATTTAATTATTCCGGACACATATACCAAAAATTTCATATTTAATAATTTTATTGGATAATATTATAAAAATATAAGATATTGGAAATTAAGGAATATTAAATTTAGAAATAATATATTCTATAATAATATATCTAAAAATTAAAATTTGTGAGTTTACTAATTAATTACATTCATGTATAAATGTAAAAGTCTCACATAAACTAGTAATTAGAATTTCGTCATTAACAAATTACTACCGTTGATTTCATGTTGAGAGGCATAACATTATATTGAACCGTATGAATATTCTTATTAGGAATATATAATTTGTATATTATAGTATGTAATATACTATTTAGATCATATATATATCAAGAATATTTACTAGCTTTTCTCTGGTAATATATTATTTAATATTAACCTTCTAATTCTTCAACTTTTTCCTTTTTTTCAAGTTCTATATTTAAATAAATAAAATTATTGATTTCATTAATAAACAAGTTATTGTTTATAATAATCAAAAATATGACACATTCATTCGTAATTTTTGATACATTTTGTATAATATATATATAATGAGGTGATGTATTACTCCGGTTCATCTTATTTAAACTGATATATAATATATTCATTATTCAACATTATTTTTATTTGTTAGCACAAAATTTTACAAGAAAGTTATATATTAATTGATTAACCTTTCACGTTGTCCAGTTCTTCAACTTTCTTTTCACATTCTAATTGCACAAATTTATAAAATTAATAATTCATATGATTCGTTCCTTTAAAAAAATATTAATTGTATTATAAACTATATAATAAATACTATATAAAAAACATGCCAGACTAAATATTTAAAATCCAGATTGTATATCCTATTCTACAATTGGCGAATATTAATATAATTTGTGAGTACAAACTATTTAGTGGATAGATTTGTTTCTGGGATATTGTTTATGATAATTTTTAACCTCAAAATAATCTTAATCAAAGTATGTGTTCAATATCATATAAAGAAGATAATAACTAAGATTAATAACCTTTTCGTACTCCACTTATTATAATAGATTTAAATCTGTTAAAGCTATTAATTAATTTATCTATTTCAAAACAAGATAAATTAAATTTATTTTTGTAAATGTCTAAAAAATATTATAGAATTATTAATAAATAATTTCAATAAATGATTTCAAATTAGTTAAATAATAAATGTGTAATGTTTTAAATAGTTTATAATATCAATAC
Source organism: Osedax frankpressi (assembly GCA_964035775.1). Taxonomy (NCBI): domain Eukaryota; kingdom Metazoa; phylum Annelida; class Polychaeta; order Sabellida; family Siboglinidae; genus Osedax; species Osedax frankpressi. Next base: position 37,375,359 of record OZ038314.1, on the reverse strand, counting down.
TTTTGCAAAACTAATGTTTGTTAAATAAGGAAAAATAATAATAAATAAAAAAATTCTAAAAATATAACTTAATTCTAACCAAATATAATAGAATGGAGCTTGGTGCGAATAAATGCTGGTTTTATGATTTCTTTTGAACCCTTCCCTTGATAAGAAAAACGGATCCAAAATATATCTGTCTCTAACTTATGCATGATATTTGTAGCAAGATATTTTTGAGTTCCATTTATAGTTTTCAATTGCTTAATCTTATGAAAAATAATATTTGAATTAACATTATAAATCAATGTTGACTTTACACATGTACAATAATAGTGTATATTAAATTATTTATATGTTAAAATATAAATGTTAATATAAAAATATCTATTATACTAACACGTTCAGTGTTTCCTTTCTCTATATCTTGCATACATAAATTAAAACTTGGAATGTCATCCTGAACTATATTATATTTATTTTAAATGGTATACCTTATTTCAGCATGATATCTTAGCTTTATTTCTTGTTCTAAAAGTATAATAAATTGGTTAAATAAAATAAATATTTATAGATACATTTAATATTTAATTAAATCTAACTCAGTTTTTTAATAATATTAAATAATTTGTAAATATGTAAATATGCACAACAATATGTAAATAGAATAGATTAGATTTTAAATAAATATATTATAACGTTTGTTATATTATATATTATCTGGGTTCTAGAAAGTAAATTAGGGAATAATACTTTAATCAACAAAAACTTTATATAGTTATAGATACTTCTATACACAAAAGCGTTTAATTCATTATAACCGTGGCAACTTCTTTCGTTTATTTTTTATTTCTATAATCATTCTGCCTTTCAGGGAACCTCTAGAAATAATTTATTCAAATATTTACAGAGTAAATTTGTTAAGGCTAACAAATCTTTATTCATTAAAAGAGTATAATAAATCATATTTTTTAAATAATATTAATAATTTAATGCTATGATAATGATAATTCTAAGATATTGTCTCGAGTATTCAGAATTGATGGCAATAAAGGATACATCAACATTAGATTACAATTATTCATTAAATATGAATACAAATTAAGCAATATATATTAAAGTTAAAGATAAATAGACGAATGATATCCATATAAGAAGAAATCTAATATTGAAGCATTACAAATCTATTATACATAATATTAGTATATAAGTAAATTTACATATGAATTCTAACTCTGTAAATGTTTTCAACCATGCTTTCTGCAACTGAATTAGATATATATTCGGTATTTAATAAATAGATGAAATCAAAATATACATAATATTCAATATTGAAAACAATATGATAAACCGTATATATATAAACCATATTATTTATTATATTGTAGTGGTAGCTTAATTATTACATTTACATATTAATAGTTTATTACTATTGTATAAATTTTCAAATAGTATATTCTATAAATTAAGTGTAACAATTGGCTTATAATTGTATTTGTACTATAAAAATGTGACACTTTATAATATCGCTAAATTTTATATTAATAATTTATTATAAAATAAAATAAACAAATGTATTAGATATATGTATAGTGTAGTAATACAATACATATTATAATTCATATTAAATATCAGTTACTTTTTTATCTTGGTCCAATACTGATGACATTTTTATGAGTAAATTAAATTTAAATATTTTATAAAATACTCTGTTTATTTGTTATTAATATTAGCTCAAAATCTTTGGTTTTATAATATATTTTTAGATATTTAAATAAATGATCTTTATTTACAAAAATAAATGCGACAATAGTTGTATTATATAATAATAATATATAATTCAATATATATTGAAAATAATCTATTATATAATAAATTATATGGATAGAAAACTGTATAGAAAACAATGGATGTAAAAGAAAAGACAAATGGACAAAATGAGGTCACCGACAATACTATCGGTTATATAATAATGATTATTTAAAAAAATACATTGTAATAATTAAACATAATTATTTTGTAATAATAATAATAATGAATGGTAAATATGGTTTTATTATTACTTTAAATAAATATTTTTTACAAAGTTTGAAAATATATTCATCAAAAAAACCGTAATCTTCTTATATATAGAATTAATTTATATAATATAATATTATATAAATAAATAAATAAATTTTAGCATCAGCTGAAATTTCCGATTTTACACCAATGGATGTATCTCTAATTGTTTTGAATATGAAGATATATATAATTGTTCTATGTATGTATGTATATTATAAATATATTATGAAAGAATATATATATATATATATATATATATATATATATATATATATTAACTTGATCGACGACTTTAATTTTATAGATATTTTTTAATAAATAAAATTATGTTTATATGGAATATACTCTTAGCCATTTTAACAAATGTAATATTGTTTGTTAAATAAATAAAATGTGGTAATAAATATATAATATAATGTTAATACATAATTATATTCTGGAAATATAAATGTACTTAACAATTAAGATTGTTTTCTGGTATTCATAATACATCATTTTAATTTTTCTGATCCTAATATAATGTAATATCAAGTTAATCAATTATAAACTCTATACCTATTTACAATAACTACATCTTAGAATCAAGAACAGCGTGATATTACTGATTCATCTGTATCATTACTAAAGTCAGTTGATATCTTAGTTTAGATATAATTATTATTCTGTATATCTAGTTTCACTGACTAAAATATAACTCTATTTTTTATCAAAATAGATCAAATGAGTGAATCCAATGAAAATATAACTGATGAAAATGAAAGCGATGAAACTAAATCCGATGAAAATGAAACCGATGAAAATATAACTGATGAAAGTGAATCTCACTCTACAATGTTTATAACAAATCAAATAGCTATAGACATATTTATGCTTGCTAACATTATATGGTCTATAACCAATAATATCACATTTAAAGATAATAAGACATTTAATATCACATTTAGATCAACTGTTTGTTATTTTTAATAATTATAGTATTAAATGCCCAATAACCAGATATTAAAAACGAATTCACTACCTAGAAATATTCATAGTATTTGAACTGCCTATATTATAGATCTAATTATATAACTTTTATCAAAAATCTCATTTCTAAGTTAAAATTAGATAATGACAAAACTATACAATTTTCCCTAAATATTTACGGCCTCATCATCAGTGTGGCCTATTTTTTTTTAGCTAGTATTGATTCGTATGTGTTTCCACTAGCTATGACACATGGACGCAAACCGTCTAATCTCCTTTTTTAAATGATATAGTTAATTGTTTAATTCACCTTTTAAACCAAGAAATCAAGATTAACAAAAAAAATATATAAATTTTCATTGAAATTAATAACTTGTGATGCACCGGCAAAGTCTTTTATTAGAGGATCTAAAAAATTTAATGGAAAAGAAGGTTATGATAAATGATTATTAAGGCAATCTTATAATGGAGCTACAATTTATTTAGATGATTCCTTTGCAAAAAGAACTGCTTATGATTTTAGGTGTATGAAATATCCTGGCCTAGATCAATTTACTAAACATTGTAAACCTTTAATAACTAAATTACATATTACAGAACTCTATTGTAAATATCCAAATAACTTTTACATTTATAGATTGTCATTCTGTCAGATAATAAAAAAACTTTAAAATAAAGTAATATTCTAAATTTGTGAAAGTAATTCTGTTTTTAATTATTCAAATTTTAATTCTACTTTAATGGGGTGTTTAGTAGCTGATAGAAATAACTTTGTTTTAGAATCAGTCAAATTCAGTGAAATAGGTACAAATGGTATCGGCATTATTAACATAGATTCTTATGATAATAAAATAATATTTTTTATCGCAACATCACATTTAGTCAATTATTTGAATAATCTTTATTATTATATATATATATTTTTTATTTTTATTTTTATCCAGTTAAAAATAAATTTTATTAAATGAAATGATATTTTTTGTATTAATATAATATATTTTTATTGTACTAAAATTATCTCTACTAATTACTCCACTTACTGAATTATTTCAGTCTTAGTCGGAAAACTTAAAAATGAATACCATCAATTATAAACATTATTTCTATTATTATTTATATTTATTGATAAATAGTTATATCAACTGTTATGTTTAATACCCATACATATAATAAATACCTATAAATAAAATATTATTTTAAGGAATATAACGTTTTATCTAACATTCATATATATGTCAAGTGTTATTATGTACTATGCACTCCTGATATATTACATATGTGTTGCTATATTCAAATTATAATATATAATATTAAGCAAATAAGATGAAAGTTAAACAACGAATTACATATTACATCTCGAAGTTGATCAAAATTTTAAAATTTGACTTACAAATTTTGATAAACTGTTCTAGAATCATTTTTATATTTTAAAATTCTGGGATAAATGTTCCAAATTGTGATCAATATTTCCGGAATAATTAGGAATATTTTTTCTGAATGATTCCAGAAATATTATTCCAAATTGTGTCCAATTATTTGTAATAATTTGAAAACAAAATTCTAAATAATTCTGAAATTTAAGTTCCAAATTTTTCTGGAAGAATTTGGAAAAAATGTTCTAAATATTTCCGGAAATCTTGATCCGAAAAATTCCGGAACAGATATTCCAAAATTGTTCAATTGTCAATTGTTACGGAAAAATTTAGAATATTTTTTCCAAATAATTCTAGAACACATTTTCCAAATTGTGACCAATTTTTCCGAAACAATTTGGAATTATTAAGAAAAAAATTTCTGGAAATATTTTTCCAGAATATTTCAAGAAATTCAAAATTCGAATTTTATTTAAAATTTATTAAATATTAATCAAAATTGAATAAATCTGATAAATAGGTCTAATTAAATAACTATGTATTCTAAAAAGGGCTTTTTAAAGATAATTTTTTTTCCAAATTGTTCCAAATTTTGTTTGATGGGATAAATATTATTCTCCAAAACTATAATGTTTAAAAACGTTTAAATATTTAAAAAAATTTATATTTTTGCAAACAAATTATTACCATAAAATTCAATTGTATTCCTTAACAACCATATATAGTGACATATAATACATAGTTTTTTTATAATATGTTGTTCATTTTCTATCGGAGCATAATATACATACTGTTATGAACAATATACACGAATGTCTCATAATTATGTGGTGGCATATGTTATAAATTATCTTTATTAATATATATGTATAATGATAACTATTGAAGTTATCATTATACTATATACAGTTATAATTATTTATTTATTAATTATGAAGCATATTTATATTTACAGTTATATTTTTGATATCTTAACCTGTTCAAAAATATTTATAATAAATTGACCTCCTTACTGTCGTTGCTGTTTTAATATACAAATTTAATTAATTTATATTATATATTAATTGTATATTTCTCGGTTATTTTAATATACATGCCATTACTAATTTGTATCTATTATGTAACAATCTTAATTATGAAAAATGGGAACAATGTATATATTAACAACGCAGGATATTGGTAATTAAAACAGATTATCTAAGGATGTAGCTCACTACAATCGATCAATAATTATATAGGAGTTATGTAATAAATCTCTTAATAATGTAATAGTGTTCACCTCAGCTATCTATTTCCCATCACACGTAACACTATATTATTAATGTTATATTATTAATATTATCTAATGTATTCCTAGATCAAATAAAGTGTAACTTAGTAATGTGTCTAAACTAAAAAAATCAATTATCTCTTGAGTTAACAATTAGTAAGTTAAATACTTTAAAGTTAACTATTAGTAATTTAAATTATATGTATGCGGTGTTCTAACTATATTGATTTAATTATAAATAATAAATAATATTCTGCACAAATCAATATGAAGCTTATTTTTAAACCAGACGAAGATGCATTGAGTATCTAAGATTACATATCCTCTTATATCATGTGTCTATATTCTATCTATTTATCTATTAAGTAAACATAATTTCATTATCGAATATATATATATTTAATAACAGTAAATTCTATTTTGTTTATGTAGTATTAATAAATATAATCAAATATGATAAAAAATAACTATAATGAAACTGTAACCTATGAAAATAATATCAGTCCGAATCCATTGTTAATAAAAAATTATTAAACTTCAACAAGTAATAAAGTATTACATAATAATTGTATAATTACAAACTAATATTGAAAAAAATAACACCAATTTTAATAATCAAAGAGAACAAAATATTTAATAATTAAGAAAATTGTCAAGAATCGTTTACAGAAAAAGAAATGGATAAGTCAACTAATTAAAAATAATCATACGAGAATAATGGCAAAAAGAAATTAGTAATGAAATATATTATGATAAACATGTTATAATAATAGTATAAAAATTCCCTAAAGTAAATAGAGAAAATTATAAAAAATAAGATATCTTCAAAAAATAACTAAACTTTAATATAAACTATATTTTAAATAATATAAAATCACAAACATCCATTTTATATGTAATTAAGAAAAAATAAGAAAGGGTATATTTTACTATTTAAAATTCTTATAAAAAATTTATAATATCCACCAGGTATATATATATATATACAAGAAAATACTAATAAAATAAATTTGATGATTATAATCATAAACAGTGTTTTGAGTCGCTAATACATTTTGATTATGGTTTTAATAATTACATTATTTAATCAATATTCACAATGAACAATTCATAGGTATTTACTATGTATATATACATAGTAATTACCTATGAATTATTCATTGTGAATATTGATTATATATATATAGTCATGAAAGATTTAATTTAATAAAAATAAATTATTTTTATAACTATAAAGAGAATTGACAGTAAATAAATTATAATCATTAATATATACATTTACATAAATATACAATTTATCATTTTATTACCATTACATTATTCAAAGTAAATTATTGATAAAAACCAATATATTAAATATAAAAATCTTAATATTCTGATATGCTTGATATCGTTATATATAAACATTTTATAAACTATATGTATAATAAATTACTTAAAAATCAATAAAATATTGAAAAATGTATACTTAAACAAATTAAACAAAATATAAAAATAATAACAATAACAATGAAATGGGATAATACAAATAATGCAAAATGAAAATTCCGTAAGAATTGTATTGGAGACAGATAATATAATTAGTAGATAGAGTATTTTAATTTTTAAATGTCTACTATTTTTCATTAATTTATATTTATCTTGGGTTTCATTAATAAAATTATATGTTATTTTATATATATATATATATATATATATATATTTGTTATATTATATTTTAAATGATATGAAGAGGTATTTAATACTTTAAAATATATTTAAAAAATAATATATATAGTTATTTATATGATAATTTATCTTAACATAATTGAACAATTGTTTACTAAATAACAGAAAAAAAAATATTTACTTTAAAAATATAATATTCAAATTTTAAATACGCAGTTTATTTGTTATAGCAATCAACAACTAATATTTGTTATAATAATTAACAAATACTATTTATAATTTTTATAAAATAAAAATAAAATGATCAATTGTTAACATTTAACAATTACGAGATGCGGTTATATTTATAACTTATTATACATTAATACATTCATAATACAATGAATATTTTAATAATAGTTTAAAAATCTGTTATTGGTCTTTTTTTCATCCATTCTTGGAGTTTTTCATCTAATTCCAATCTTGTTTTAAGTTTTAGTAATTCCGGATATTTAGATTGATCAAATGTAATCTTAAAAACTTCGTAAAATTGAAAAATCGATAATATCCTTAGATCAGCCAATGAAATCTACCGAGATAATATATTATTTTAATACAATACATTTTAATACACCATTTAATTAATAATACTAATCTAGATAAGTATATTATAGTTGTAATTATAAGATATATATTTATAAGTTATACATTAATACAAATTAATGGGAATTATATTTTATAAAAGAAGTAAAATATACTATATCAGGACTATATTCACTACGTTACATTAAGTAATTAATTATTAACATATGTATAAGAGATTATAACCAATAACCTTATCACTAATAAATAATTCAGACTTTGTATTTTTCTTTAGCATCGTTGTTATCTTCTTAAGATAACTATCCATCTTATCATTTTCGTAAATTGCAACAGCTTTATCCTAATTCAATTTTTATGAATTATTATATTTATTAATTATTTATTTAAGTTGTTAATATCATTCGTAAATACATATTATATAGGTTCATGATTTCACTTGTAATTAATTAAATCTACATGAGTAATAAATAATATAAATGTAATATATGATAGTATAATATATATATATATATATATATATATATATATATATATATATATATATTTATATATAATATAACTATACTATATATATGACCGTATCATTTATTTGAAATATATATATTTATAATATAATATATTATATACAAGATATTTTGAATCTTGATATAATTAGGATAATAAAAAAAATACAAACATAAAATCTGATAATTCATAAAATATATGCAATTATTAATTATTCATATAATATTTGTATTTAATATAAAAATAGTCAAACATGAAACTGAATAATTGTATACATTTAATATGTTAATTGTATTATATGATTAGAATAATATTATAAATTATACTAATCTGTATATATTTATATATATACCTATTCACACTAAATATCAGGATATATACAGGACATGTACGATATATCTATATGTATTTATATATATATATATGTGTGTGTGTGCGTGTGTGTGTGCATGTGCGTGTGTGTGTGTATTCTATGAACAAGTCGGATGCTAATTAATTAATAATCGGCGAAAGAAGGTCATTCGATTCTGCGACAAAATAACGGTGATATTATTGAATAATAGAACATTAATATTAATACCAGCCTCAAGTTAATTAAGTTATTTTATTTAAATTTATATTCATGATTCGAAAAATATATATAAACTAATATTATATATATGTTAACTTTATATATACATATTAAAGTATACTTTGGATATATATTACAATTTAATAAAATATAATAATATATTTTAAAAGTGTAATGGTGTGGATTTAATATTATAGATACATACATATATCAGTATATATGTATACTATATTATACATATTATATATATTATATAATAGTATAGGTATATATTTATAATATGACCTCAAATAGTGAATTCAATACATTTGTAAAGATAACATTGTCATGGTTGATTCAGAAATCAGCACAATTGGTTACTAAACATATGCCAGTTACCTCTTCTAGCAATACACATATAATGTTACGCAATTATTTGACCTGCTGATTAGTTAATTACGTAAGTAGTTACCACCTTATTAAATCTCTTGATTCATAATAATATTTATATAAC
>OZ038314.1:37285361-37365689 GCA_964035775.1 Osedax frankpressi | reverse complement strand
CCTCTCCTCTCCTCTCCTCTCCTCTCCTCTCCTCTCCTCTCCTCTCCTCTTTTCTCTTATCACAGGGCCCATTTAGACTGTACCCAGTATGCTGGGCAGGGGTTCTCATTGGCCAACGAATGACATTGGCTGCCCTATACGCATTTGTTACGGATTCGTTGGTACGCCTGATGCTCATGCTTGTTGTATGTTTCACACTACTACTACACCACGTAGCAGTTCAGCCCTACAGACAACCATCGGCTAATGTGGCAGCTACGAGTTCAGCTATCGCCCTCGTCACGCTCGGCTCCATCAATCTGGTAATGCGCTATATTTACGTAGTGGGTTTACATGTGATAGCGGGTTAATGGTATTTATATTTATATTTGAACCAGTTAATATATGTTGAGTATATAAAAATAATACATCATGTTTACAATGTTTTTCTATAAATTCTCGATAAATTATAATATTAAATAAATATATTTTACAAGGCGGTACAACTCATAAATACACAAAATAAAATTTAGTATAGTAATTTAATTATTTATTTATGAAATTTTAGAAATACATTTTAAAATATCATTATGACCACACTTTTCCCCACCAAATATTTTGTTGTCAATATATTGTGGTATCCTAATATATTATAATGTATGCGATTTATTAATTGAAATAAATAATAAGTATATATAAAGAATGTAAACAGTGCTATTATAAATATATATTATATAAATATTAGTATTTGTTCGCTACAAATATTACTTTATTTTATAATAAATTTGAAGGTGAATAATTTCTTTAGTATAATAATCTTTATTAAATTAAACTTTTCAAATATATCTAGAACTTAAAAAATATTTGTATTGTTATGTTTATAATACCTTTATCAAATATACAAAAAATAGATATCCACTATATTAAATACATTAATATATTGTCAATTATGAGTATTTATTAATAGTCGATATTTGTAAACAAGCATTTAAAAAATAAAATCCAAAAATAAAATGACAAAAATAATAGGATACATTCGAATTTTTTTAATTCTAACATGTTTCAATTTGTATTTGATAAATTAAACTTTGGTTTACCTTTTCTATACCAATTTAAAATACATCATTGATTATCTATATTATTCTATAATATATCTAATATGGTATATATTCTGAGTAGGTTATTATTCGGTATATCTAATCCACATTGAACCCACGTCTTGGGTGCGGTAATTGTATTTGAAAGGATGTTTTCTTGTAATCTTTTTATTAAATGTTAAAAATAAATTAGGAAAGTTAATAATGTGTGCAAACATATATAATCATATTGGATAATTGTATCAAACAATTACACAAAATGTAAATATAGACTATTATAAATTCGTATGCATTCATAATAGGTGCACAGGGTAACTTTCTATTCGCTTAATATATCACTCGCGGGGTTTAGGTTCGTGCCGGTTTCGAAGTAGCTGAATATACGCCGAGTGGTCCTAATGCTACATTGATGGCCGTCTTCCTAGATATGGAGAACGCGTTATTGATATGGATACCTGGAATTACGTTATTGGCTCTCGGCGGTCTTCTGTTATTCCGCTCCAGTATGTGGATGGTGTCGAGGTGCTGTTGGCAACGAAAAGTCCCAACTCTGCAACCCGACCAACTTGAATGCAATACTCTGAATTCGCCTGATCACTGAATATGTGAAATTGCATAGCCAATTAATAAAATTAATATTGATTTTGGACCTACCTGATTTCTCAAATTAAATATTCATATTTTTTTTATTTATGTTATCATTTTTATATTGATTATATAAAAAATATACTCTAAATATAATATGCATATATATCATTATTATTAATAATAAAATATCAATGTTCGTACATAAATTGTATATATTAAATTTTCTATTGTATAATTTTATTAAACTGTTATTTATAAATATTTTACAATGAAGTATTTTAATTTCTGTAAATATTAAATATTGCAATATATATAAGGTAATTTATATTAAAACGTTATTTATTATATATACATAAGGTATAGTATATATATATATATATATATATATATATATATATATATATATATATATATATATATATAGATATAGACAACACTAATGATTTGTTATCATCTTTTTTATTTGAATAATCAATTATTCCGGAATAATTGGTTACAATTTGAAAATAAATTTCCAGAATAATTAGTTACAATTTGGAACATTATTTCCGGAATTAAAATTCCAAATTGTAATCAATTATTTCAGAATAATCGGTTTATATTTGAAATTTTAATTCCAAATTATATTAATTGTTATGGATTGGTTACAATTTAAAATACATTGAGAATATTATGTTATTAATAATATATTTTCATGATTGTAAAATAAGATTATTATGAATATTTTTATTTAAAATTTAGTTCAAAAATATTAACACATATGATGAAGGGTGAATTGAGAATAGTATTCTTGCGAATTGCCAGTGTCTGAAAATAATTTTTTCAGTATAATAGAAATGATGCAAAAATAATTTTATAAATATTGTAATTTTAAGATGATTATTAATTATATTATAATTCTTCAACCAAATGAATATACATATTTGTTAATTGCTTTACAGATATATTTAAATAGTGTTTGACTTATTTTTAATATACATTTGTAATATTAACCTGTGAGCTGTCACTTTCTATATTGCACATTGTTTCTGCAATAAATAATAAAATTAGTAACAATTTAATTTATTTATTCCGGACACATAAACCAAAAATTTCATATTTAATAATTTTATTGGATAATATTTAAAATGATAATATATATTTATAGAAATATAAGATATTGGAAAGTAAGGAATATTAAATTTAGAAATAATATATTCTATAATAATATATCTAAAAATTAAAATTTGTTAGTTTACTAATTAATTACATTCATGTATAAATGTAAAAGTCTCACATAAACTAGTAATTAGAATTTCATCATTAACAAATTACTACCGTTGATTTCATGTTGAGAGGCATAACATTATATTGAACCGTAGGAATATTCTTATTAGGAATATATAATTTGTATATTATAGTATGTAATATACTATTTAGATCATATATATATCAAGAATATTTACTAGCTTTTCTCTGGTAATATATTATTTAATATTAACCTTCTAATTCTTCAACTTTTTCCTTTTTTTAAATAAATAAAATTATTGATTTCATTAATTAAGTTATTGTTTATAATAATCAAAAATATGACACATTCATTCGTAATTTTTGATACATTTTGTATAATATATATAATGAGGTGATGTATTACTCCGGTTCATCTTATTTAAACTGATATATAATATATTCATTATTCAACATTATTTTTATTTTTATTTACAAGAAAGTTATATATTAATTGATTAACCTTTCACGTTGTCCAGTTCTCCAACTTTCATTTCACATTCTAATTGAACAAATTACTAAAATTAATAATTCATATGATTCGTTCCTTTAAAAAAATATTAATTGTATTATAAACTATATAATAAATACTATATAAAAAAACATGCCAGACTAAATATTTAAAATCCAGATTGTATATCCTATTCTACAATTGGCGAATATTAATATAATTTGTGAGTACAAACTATTTAGTGGATAGATTTGTTTCTGGGATATTGTTTATGATAATTTTTAACCTCAAAATAATCTTAATCAAAGTATGTGTTCAATATCATAAGAAGATAATAACTAAGAATAATAACCTTTTCGTACTCCACTTATTATAATAGATTTAAAGCTGTTATTAATTAATTTATCTATTTCAAAACAAGATAAATTAAATTTATTTTTGTAAATGTCTAAAAAATATTATAGAATTATTAATAAATAATTTCAATAAATGATTTCAAATTAGTTAAATAATAAATGTGTAATGTTTTAAATAGTTTATAATATCAATACTTTTGCAAAACTAATGTTTGTTAAATAAGGAAAAATAATAATAAATAAAAAAATTCTAAAGATATAACTTAATTCTAATCAAATATAATAGAATGAAGCTTGGTGCGAATAAATGCTGGGTTTATGATTTCTTTTGAACCCTTCCCTTGATAAGAAAGACGGATCCAAAATATATCTGGCTCTAACTTATGCATGATATTTGTAGCAAGATATTTTTGAGTTCCATTTATAGTTTTCAATTGCATAATCTTATGAAAAATAATATTTGAATTAATATTATAAATCAATGTTGACTTTACACATGTACAATAATAGTGTATATTAAATTATTTATATGTTAAAATATAAATGTTAATATAAAAATATCTATTATACTAACACTTTCAGTGTTTCCTTTCTCTATATCTTGCATAAATAAATTAAAACTTGGAATGTCATCCTGAACTATATTATATTTATTTTAAATGGTATACATTATTTCAGCATGATATATTAGCTTTATTTCTTGTTCTAAAAGTATAATAAATTGGTTAAATAAAATAAATATTTATAAATACATTTAATATTTAATTAAATCTAACTCAGTTTTTTAATAATATTAGATAATTTGTAAATATGTAAATATGCACAACAATATGTAAATAGAATAGATTAGATTTTATATAAATATATTATAACGTTTGTTATATTATATATTATCTTGTTTTTAGAAAGTAAATTAGGGAATAATACTTTAATCAACAAAAACTTTATATAGTTATAGATACTTCTATACACAAAAGGGTTTAATTCATTATAACCGTGGCAACTTCTTTCGTTTATTTTTTATTTCTATTATTATTCTGCCTTTCAGGGAACCTCTAGAAATAATTTATTCAAATATTTACAGAGTAAATTTGTTAAGGCTAACAAATCTTTATTCATTAAAAGAGTATAATAAATAATATTTTTTTAATAATATTAATAATTTAATGCTATGATAATGATAATTCTAAGATATTGTCTCGAGTATTCAGAATTGATGGCAATAAAGGATACATCAACATTAGATTACAATTATTCATTAAATATGAATACAAATTAAGCAATATATATTAAAGTTAAAGATAAATAGACGAATGATATCCTTATAAGAAGAAATCTAATATTGAAGCATTACAAATCTATTATATATAATATTAGTATATAAGTAAATTTACATATGAATTCTAACTCTGTAAATGTTTTCAACCATGCTTTCTGCAACTGAATTAGATATATATTCGGTATTTAATAAATAGATGAAATCAAAATATACATAATATTCAATATTGAAAACAATATGATAAACCGTATATATATAAACCATATTATTTATTATATTGTAGTGGTAGCTTAATTATTACATTTACATATTAATAGTTTATTACTATTGTATAAATTTTCAAATAGTATATTCTATAAATTAAGTGTAACAATTGGCTTATAATTGTATTTGTACTATAAAAATGTGACACTTTATAATATCGCTAAATTTTATATTAATAATTTATTATAAAATAAAATAAACAAATGTATTAGATATATGTATAGTGTAGTAATACAATACATAATTCATTATAATTCATATTAAATATCAGTTACTTTTTTTATCTTGGTCCAATACTGATGACATTTTTATGAGTAAATTAAATTTAAATATTTTATAAAATACTCTGTTTATTTGTTATTAATATTAGCTCAAAATCTTTGGTTTTATAATATATTTTTAGATATTTAAATAAATGATCTTTTATTTACAAAAATAAATGCGACAATAGTTGTATTATATAATAATAATATATAATTCAATATATATTGAAAATAATCTATTATATAATAAATTATATGGATAGAAAACTGTATAGAAAACAATGGATGTAAAAGAAAAGACAAATGGACAAAATGAGGTCACCGACAATACTATCGGTTATATAATAATGATTATTTAAAAAAATACATTGTAATAATTAAACATAATTATTTTGTAATAATAATAATAATGAATGGTAAATATGGTTTTATTATTACTTTAAATAAATATTTTTTACAAAGTTTGAAAATATATTCATCAAAAAAACCGTAATCTTCTTATATATATAATTAATTTATATAATATAATATTATATAAATAAATAAATAAATTTTAGCATCAGCTGAAATTTCCGATTTTACACCAATGGATGTATCTCTAATTGTTTTGAATATGAATATATATATAATTGTTCTATGTATGTATGTATATTATAAATATATTATGAAAGAATATATATATATATATATATATATATATATATATATATTAACTTGATCGACGACTTTAATTTTATATATATTTTTTAATAAATAAAATTATGTTTATATGGAATATACTCTTAGCCATTTTAACAAATGTAATATTGTTTGTTAAATAAATAAAATGTGGTAATAAATATATAATATAATGTTAATAAAAAATTATATTCTGGAAATATAAATGTACTTAACAATTAAGATTGTTTTCTGGTATTCATAATACATCATTTTAATTTTTCTGATCCTAATATAATGTAATATCAAGTTAATCAATTATAAACTCTATACCTATTTACAATAACTACATCTTAGAATCAAGAACAGCGTGATATTACTGATTCATCTGTATCATTACTTAAGTCAGTTAATATCTTAGTTTAGATATAATTATTATTCTATATATCTAGTTTCACTGACTAAAATATAACTCTATTTTTTATCAAAATAGATCAAATGAGTGAATCCAATGAAAATATAACTGATGAAAATGAAAGCGATGAAACTAAATCCGATGAAAATGAAACCGATGAAAATATAACTGATGAAAGTGAATCTCACTCTACAATGTTTATAACAAATCAAATAGCTATAGACATATTTATGCTTGCTATCATTATATGGTCTATAACCAATAATATCACATTTAAAGCATTATATCAACTGTTTGTTATTTTTAATAATTATAGTATTAAATGCCCAATAACCAGATATTAAAAACGAATTCACTACCTAGAAATATTCATAGTATTTGAACTGCCTATATTATAGATCTAATTATATAACTTTTATCAAAAATTTCATATCTAAGTTAAAATTAGATAATGACAAAACTATACAATTTTCCCTAAATATTTACGGCCTCATCATCAGTGTGGCCTATTTTTTTTAGCTAGTATTGATTCGTATGTGTTTCCACTAGCTATGACATATGGACGCAAACCGTCCAATCTCCTTTTTAAAATGATATAGTTAATTGTTTAATTCACCTTTTAAACCAAGAAATCAAGATTAACAAAAAATATATATAAATTTTCATTGAAATTAATAACTTGTGATGCACCGGCAAAGTCTTTTATTAGAGGATCTAAACAATTTAATGGAAAAGAAGGTTATGATAAATGATTATTAAGGCAATCTTATAATGGAGCTACAATTTATTTAGATGATTCCTTTGCAAAAAGAACTGCTTATGATTTTAGGTGTATGAAATATCCTGGCCTAGATCAATTTACTAAACATTGTAAACCTTTAATAACTAAATTACATATTACAGAACTCTATTGTAAATATCCAAATAACTTTCACATTTATAGATTGTCATTCTGTCAGATAATAAAAAAACTTTAAAATAAAGTAATATTCTAAATTTGTGAAAGTAATTCTGTTTTTAATTATTCAAATTTTAATTCTACTTTAATGGGGTGTTTAGTAGCTGATAGAAATAACTTTGTTTTAGAATCAGTCAAATTCAGTGAAATAGGTACAAATGGTATCGGCATTATTAACATAGATTCTTATGATAATAAAATAATATTTTTTATCGCAACATCACATTTAGTCAATTATTTGAATAATCTTTATTATTATATATATATATATATATTTATTTTTATTTTTATCCAGTTAAAAATAAATTTTATTAAATGAAATGATATTTTTTTGTATTAATATAATATATTTTTATTGTACTAAAATTATCTCTACTAATTACTCCACTTACTGAATTATTTCAGTCTTAGTCGGAAAACTTAAAAATGAATACCATCAATTATAAACATTATTTCTATTATTATTTATATCTATTGATAAATAGTTATATCAACTGTTATGTTTAATACCCATACATATAATAAATACCTATAAATAAAATATTATTTTAAGGAATATAACGTTTTATCTAACATTCATATATATCTCAAGTGTTATTATGTACTATGCACTCCTGATATATTACATATGTGTTGCTATATTCAAATTATAATATATAATATTAAGCAAATAAGATGAAAGTTAAACAACGAATTACATATTACATCTCGAAGTTGATCAAAATTTTAAAATTTGACTTACAAATTTTGATAAACTGTTATAGAATCATTTTTATATTTTAAAATTCTGGAATAAATGTTCCAAATTGTGATCAATATTTCCGGAATAATTAGGAATATTTTTTCTGAATGATTCCAACTTGTATGGAATAATTTTTTAAAAAATTATAAATAATGCTGGAATAATTTGGAAAATATGTTCTAAATAATTCCGGAAATCTTGATCCAAAAAATTCCGGAACAGATATTCCAAATTGTGGTCAATTGTTCCGGAATAATTTGGAATATTTTTTCCGAATAATTCCAGAAATATTATTCCAAATTGTGTCCAATTATTTGTAATAATTTGAAAACAAAATTCTAAATAATTCTGAAATTAAAGTTCCAAATTATCCTGGAAGAATTTGGAAAAAATGTTCTAAATATTTCCGGAAATCTTGATCAGAAAAATTCCGGAACAGATATTCCAAATTGTATTCAATTGTTCAGGAAAAATTTAGAATATTTTTTCCAAATAATTCTAGAACACATTTTCCAAATTGTGACCAATTTTTCCGAAACAATTTGGAATTATTAAGAAAAAAATTTCTGGAAATATTTTTCCAGAATATTCCAAGAAATTCAAAATTCGAATTTTATTTAAAATTTAATAAATATTAATTAAAATTGAATAAATCTGATAAATAGGTCTAATTAAATAACTATGTATTCTAAAAAGGGTTTTTTAAAGATAATTTTTTTTCCAAATTGTTCCAAATTGTGTTTGATGGGATGTAATAAATATTATTCTCCAAAACTATAATGTTTAAAAACGTTTAAATATTAAAAAAAAATTATATTTTTGCAAACAAATTATTACCATAAAATTCAATTGTATTCCTTAACAACCATATATAGTGAAATATAATACATAGTTTTTTTATAATATATTGTTCATTTTCTATCGGAGCATAATATACATACTGTTATGAACAATATACACGAATGTCTCATAATTATGTGGTGGCATATGTTATAAATTATCTTTATTAATATATATATGTATAATGATAACTATTGAAGTTATCATTATACTATATACAGTTATAATTATTTATTTATTAAGCATATTTATATCTACAGTTATATTTTTGATATCTAAACTTGTTTAAAAATATGTATAATATATTGACCTTGCTGTTATATACTGTTATATATCCTTACTGTCGTTGCTGTTTTAATTTACAAATTTAATTAATTTATATTATATATTAATTGTATATTTCTCGGTTATTTTAATATACATGCCATTACTAATTTGTATCTATTATGTAACAATCTTAATTATGAAAAATGGGAACAATGTATATATTAACAACGCAGGATATTGGTAATTAAAACAGATTATCTAAGGATGTAGCTCACTACAATCGATCAATAATTATATAGGAGTTATGTAATAAATCTCTTAATAATGTAATAGTGTTCACCTCAGCTATCTATTTCCCATCCCACGTAACACTATATTATTAATGTTATATTATTAATATTATCTAATGTATTCCTAGATCAAATAAAGTGTAACTTAGTAATGTGTCTAAACTAAAAAAATCAATTATCTCTTGAGTTAACAATTAGTAAGTTAAATACTTTAAAGTTAACTATTAGTAATTTAAATTATATGTATCGCGGTGTTCTAACTATATTGATTTAATTATAAATAATAAATAATATTCTGCACAAATCAATATGAAGCTTATTTTTAAACCAGACGAAGATACATTGAGTATCTAAGATTACATATCCTCTTATATCATGTGTCTATATTCTATCTATTTATCTATTAAGTAAACATAATTTCATTATTGAATATATATATATTTAATAACAGTAAATTCTATTTTGTTTATGTAGTATTAATAAATATAATCAAATATGATAAAAAATAACTATAATGAAACTGTAACCTATGAAAATAATATCAGTCCGAATCCATTGTTAATAAAAAATTATTAAACTTCAACAAGTAATAAAGTAATACATAATAATTGTATAATTACAAACTAATATTGAAAAAAATAACACCAATTTTAATAATCAAAGAGAACAAAATATTTAATAATTAAGAAAATTGTCAAGAATCGTTTACAGAAAAAGAAATGGATAAGTCAACTAATTAAAAATAATCATACGAGAATAATGGCAAAAAGAAATTAGTAATGAAATATATTATGATAAACATGTTATAATAATAGTATAAAAATTCCCTAAAGTAAATAGAGAAAATTATAAAAAATAAGATATCTTCAAAAAATAACTAAACTTTAATATAAACTATATTTTAAATAATATAAAATCACAAACATCCATTTTATATGTAATTAAGAAAAAATAAGAAAGGGTATATTTTACTATTTAAAATTATTATAAAACATTTATAATATCCACCAGGTATATATATATATATACAAGAAAATACTAATAAAATAAATTTGATGATTATAATCATAAACAGTGTTTTGAGTCGCTAATACATTTTGATTATGGTTTTAATAATTACATTATTTAATCAATATTCACAATGAACAATTCATAGGTATTTACTATGTATATATACATAGTAATTACCTATGAATTATTCATTGTGAATATTGATTATATATATAGTCATGAAAGATTTAATTTAATAAAAATAAATTATTTTTATAACTATAAAGAGAATTGACAGTAAATAAATTATAATCATTAATATATACATTTACATAAATATACAATTTATCATTTTATTACCATTACATTATTCAAAGTAAATTATTGATAAAAACCAATATATTAAATATAAAAATCTTAATATTCTGATATGCTTGATATCGTTATATATAAATATTTTATAAACGATATGTGTAATAAATTACTTAAAAATCAATAAAATATTGAAAAATTAAACAAATTAAACAAAATATAAAAATAATAACAATAACAATGAAATGGGATAATACAAATAATGCAAAATGAAAATTCCGTAAGAATTGTATTGGAGACAGATAATATAATTAGTAGATAGAGTATTTTAATTTTTAAATGTCTACTATTTTTCATTAATTTATATTTATCTTGGGTTTCATTATTAAAATTATATGTTATTTTATATATATATATATATATATATATATATTTGTTATATTATATTTTAAATGATATGAAGAGGTATTTAATACTTTAAAATATATTTTAAAAATAATATATATAGTTATTTATATGATAATTTATCTTAACATAATTGAACAATTGTTTACTAAATGACAGAAAAAAAAATATTTACTTTAAAAATATAATATTCAAATTTTAAATACGCAGTTTATTTGTTATAGCAATCAACAACTAATATTTGTTATAATAATTAACAAATACTATTTATAATTTTTATAAAATAAAAATAAAATGATCAATTGTTAACATTTAACAATTACGAGATGCGGTTATATTTATAACTTATTATACATTAATACATTCATAATACAATGAATATTTTAATAATAGTTTAAAAATCTGTTATTGGTCTTTTATTCATCCATTCTTGGAGTTTTTCATCTAATTCCAATCTTGTTTTAAGTTTTAGTAATTCCGGATATTTAGATTGATCAAATGTAATCTTAAAAACTTCGTAAAATTGAAAAATCGATAATATCCTTAGATCAGCCAATGAAATCTACCGAGATAATATATTATTTTAATACAATACATTTTAATACACCATTTAATTAATAATACTAATCTAGATAAGTATATTATAGTTGTAATTATAAGATATATATTTATAAGTTATACATTAATACAAATTAATGGGAATTATATTTTATAAAAGAAGTAAAATATACTATATCAGAATATATTCACTACGTTACATTAAGTAATTAATTATTAACATATGTATAAGAGATTATAACCAATAACCTTATCACTAATAAATAATTCAGACTTTGTATTTTTCTTTAGCATCGTTGTTATCTTCTTAAGATAACTATCCATCTTATCATTTTCGTAAATTGCAACAGCTTTATCCTAATTCAATTTTTATGAATTATTATATTTATTAATTATTTATTTAAGTTGTTAATATCATTCGTAAATACATATTATATAGGTTCATGATTTCACTTGTAATTAATTAAATCTACATGAGTAATAAATAATATAAATGTAATATATGATAGTATAATATATATATATATATATATATATATATATATATATATATTTATATATAATATAACTATACTATATATATGACCGTATCATTTATTTGAAATATATATATTTATAATATAATATATTATATACAAGATATTTTGAATCTTGATATAATTAGGATAATAAAAAAAATACAAACATAAAATCTGATAATTCATAAAATATATGCAATTATTAATTATTCATATAATATTTGTATTTAATATAAAAATAGTCAAACATGAAACTGAATAATTGTATACATTTAATATGTTAATTGTATTATATGATTAGAATAATATTATAAATTATACTAATCTGTATATATTTATATATATACCTATTCACACTAAATATCAGGATATATACAGGACATGTACGATATATCTATATGTATTTATATATATATATATGTATGTGTGCGTGTGTGTGTGTGCATGTGCGTGTGTGTGTGTATTCTATGAACAAGTCGGATGCTAATTAATTAATAATCGGCGAAAGAAGGTCATTCGATTCTGCGACAAAATAACGGTGATATTATTGAATAATAGAACATTAATATTAATACCAGCCTCAAGTTAATTAAGTTATTTTATTTAAATTTATATTCATGATTCGAAAAATATATATAAACAAATATTATATATATGTTAACTTTATATATACATATTAAAGTATACTTTGGATATATATTACAATTTAATAAAATATAATAATATATTTTAAAAATGTAATGGTGTGGATTTAATATTATAGATACATACATATATCAGTATATATGTATACTATATTATACATATTATATATATTTATATAATAGTATAGGTATATATTTATAATATTTCCTCAAACAGTGAATTCAATACATTTGTAAAGATAACATTGTCATGGTTGATTCAGAAATCAGCACAATTGGTTACTAAACGTATGCCAGTCACCTCTTCTAGCAATACACATATAATGTTACGCAATTATTTGACCTGTTGATTAGTTAATTACGTAAGTGGTCACCACCGTATTAAATCTCTTGATTCATAATAATATTTATATAACGATCATTGTGTATCGGTTCGATGAACGTCGTACATTCCGTAATCTGGTAACTTCTGGTAAACTTGCACGTCTACTTGCAAGTTTATCTTAACTTATAGAAAATGATTACAGCTATTTGTAAACCAAATAGAACTACGGGATTATTAAAATATAACGTTTCTTTATCATTTGCATAATGTACATAATAACTAGTATTTATTGCCTATAACAATCCTCATTAACGGCGCATGCTCTATTATCTTGATAACCAGAAGTGTGAACAATACGTATCACAACTTACTTGCTATTATAATGGTTCATTATTATCAATTTATTAATGATACACATCACAAGCTTGCCGAATTATTTTTCTAGTTTTATGTAAAACACGATTTTGGTATAACTATATACAATAAAATATAATGTATATCGCATACAATATTAGTGTATATATATATATATATATATATATATATATAAATATATATATATATATATATATAAATATATATATATATATATATATATATATATATTACAACGAGTTCATGCTTTATATTCGATGTGTAACATGTTAATCAATCTAACCCTGTCCTTGCCTTTCAAACCGACCATTCCCTGCAAGGGATTTAAGATTTCTTCTACGCAACTCGATACCATAATATTTATGGTCTCCTCGACTAGAGAATCGCCGATGAATCCTGTATACAGAATATATATGGTTGTAAATTAGGGAAGTCAGTAAACGCATACCTATTTAATGGCATGGATACAACTGAGACTACCAATTATTTCGTTTTTTAAATCTAAGCTCTGCAATAATTGCGTACAAAAATAGTATTCACATATAGAATTTATATTATTATGAAATTATTATTTAATTATACAGGAAGTTCATAGTTTATTTTTTAGTTTTAATGTAAAAACAATTCGAGTGTTTTATTTACTATTATGATGTTTAATTCGATACATAGTATAATAGGAATGTAGTAAAAGCATTGTGATTTTAAAACGTCCTACAGTTGAAAAACAAAATAGGAGACTCTATGAAATAAACGCATATATTGATACTATAGTATAGCTAGGGTTATAATTAAAATTTGATGTACATATTATTTACTAAATAATAAAAATAAAATATTAAAAAAATATTAATTTCTTATAATAATGGAAACTAAATATTACTGATAAGTCTAAATATATATTTCCAGGTGGTTATTATTTTTATAATAATTAGTAAAAACAAATAATAAGGAAATAGGAAAACAATGCATAAAAAAGGGTGATTTTAATTGAATAATTGATAATAAAAACTATAAAATATATATAAGTCATTATAGAAAACTTTAAAATAATTTAGAAATATTAAAACTAATATTGTGATTTATTGTATTTAATTATGAGTCCTGTTTACCCAATTCTAGGAAATGTAGTGAAGTAAAACTTATAGCTATTAACAAAAGACCTAAACACGTTTTGAAATAGCTCTCTGGTTAAGATGTTCTGGTTTCAACAAGAGTTTTTGAATTAATTCACTACCATTTTAATTTTTTAGTTATATAATCTATTATAATTATTGATACACTGCTTAAAAGTGAATACAATAACTATTACGCCACAAAGGAAATATATATATATATATATATATATATATATATAGTATATTTACAAAATGTTTTTGTAACCGTGTTTCTTGGCAACATAAAATTCAATTGCGTGTGCTTGACAGATCGTTAATTCTTTATTTACTTCGAAGATCGGAAGTTGCCCAAAAGGTGGTACTGTTAAAGACTCATTGTAACTTTATGGTTTAGATTTGACATTTTAAGTTAATCATAAAAAATTCTTATATATTATTAAAATACGTTATAGAAACATTAATTTATCATATAAATGACATATTCCTGATATTTATTAATGTAATTAAATCAATATTATTAAATATACCCAATAAAAAGGTTTTATATGGATATATAATGTATTACGAATACGATATTGAATATAAAATGTAATTTAATTAGTATATTAAAATACAATTTGAATAAAACCGTGATGAACATATATTAGTAAATAATATATATATATATATATATATATATATATATAAATATATATATGTATATATATATATATAATGTTGTTTTAAGTGAAAACCTATTTCTCCGGAACACTTAAGCCTTCGGAACTTCTCAAAAGTATGACGAACATCTTCGTATTTCTCCCCAGCCATGAACAACATTTGTCGAGTGACCTCTGCCCTCCCCATTGCGTTGAAGTAGGTCAAACGCGAGACTTCCGGAAAACTCATCTGTAGATCAACTTATTGGTAATATTATGTTAACATGAGAAATGAAATAGTTTACTCTAGTAAATCTATATAGAAAATTATATATATATATATATATATATATTATACATGTTACTTATAAGTCTAGTACCTATAGCTATACTATATATTATAATATACTAATATATATATATATATATATATATATATATATATAAATCAATATATACAATTAGATTATATAACTTAAGGGGCTCCAACTATATTGCAAAATTATATCTGATACTTGACATATATTTTATAATTAAGATATATATATATATGTATATATATATATATATATATATATATATATATATATATATAATTTAAATACATACATTGTGATTTGGGTACATAATGGTGACCTGCTGGATTTAAAAGATATGTTAACGGAAACATGATATTATCTATTATCTCCTCCTCCTTCTCCTCATACTCCTCATCCTTACACCCTCCTCCTACTCCTACTTTTTATCCTCTTCCTATACCTCCTATACCTACCTTCCTATACCTCCTATATTACAAATAAATGTCTACTTGCCATTATCCGTATACAATACATGACATCATCGCTAATTAGCCAATGGCAAAATGGTCATGTGATGTCATACAACTTAATTGTATACCGTAATTTCACTTCCTTTTGGCACGGAGTGAAAAACTAGTGACGTAATAACCCAATATGACATTCACCGTATTAAGAGATACGCGTATCATATTGCATTGCATCTTACTAATTAATTCATAAAACTCTCTTATAAATATTTATATATATAATAAATATTTATATATTATTAATTAGTAATAATTATTTAATCATTAAAAAAATACTCATACACAGCTAACGCGATCTATGAAGTTTGAATGATAATTATATTAATTATATTAACTTACAGTAAATTATCATTACAGTTTTTATGACTAAAAATAATAATATTCCAGTATGAATATATTATATTAATATATATTCATTAAATATATATGTATTAAACCATAAATAGAAATGTATTCTGGTCTATATTATATTCATTTATTACCATAATATAATATAATACAAGCTATAGTATACCTCGATTTCACAATTTTTCTTAAGATCGATGGCAATATACGTTTTCCAGGGATGCAATGAATCGTCAATAAAGGAGGTCGAATAAACTAGTAACGAGCTTGTACAGGATAAACTGAACCACGTATGTATACGTAGTACGCGATTAGGTAAACGCCCGCCTTGGCGTATGTGTGTGTGTGTACGGTATCGTACACGAGAGCGTGCGTGCGTTCGTATATAAGCGCATTCGTGTACGCGCATGCGTTAAAGAGATACACAAATCGGAGAATTTATGCCTCCGAGAAAGACTTTCACGTCTTATCGACACACGCCCACAAGTAACGCCCATATTGACGCCCGCCTCTTCTGAGGCGTTGACAAGTTATTCTAGGTTATACTGCTTATGGGATTATTCAGTCGCCGTACCGCAGGTAAAGAGACACACAAATAATCGATATCAGCTAGTCGATATGTTGGCCATTTATCGGTTACATAGATATGTCTATATATAGACTATAGTATATTCTATTAGAACAAGACGAATATGACTTATTATATAATGTCGAATACTAAATATATATATATATATATATATATATTTGTAAGAGCGTGATGGAGTATAATATACTTATAAAGATGAGGCTAGATAATGTATACATTTATATCATATATACAGTATAAAAATATAAAAGTAACTATTCAATATTTATTTATATACATTTATATTATTAAATATATATATATATATATATATATATATATATATATATATTCATTAATATATATTTATTAATTATTACATAATGTTTTTTTTCTCTAAGGATATTTTATTTTAAAAACCGTGATTTTTTGATAATATATAGTTTTAAGGAAAACACTTAATAGATATCGATTATGATATCAAAATATTTGTATGAATATTTTATCTTCCGAAACCTTTGACGAATTCAATACCCAAGTCCTACCGAATTGCATTCATAGATTGATTCACAATTAGAGCATTACACCGATGTCAATATATATGATATAAAGATATGAAACCCCATATTAGTTATGATATATAATTAACTCATTAGATTACATCATATTAGAAATGAGCAAAACCTAATTATTTTATAATATACTTTTTTTATTCATTAAATGTTTTATTAAAATGGATATAAACTTGGTATGCATTGTGAATTATATATATTTATAAATTATACGTATACAATTATTATATTTTGTATGTTGTTGTTATAGTATATTATAAATAGAATAATCAATTTATTCGTGATAGTTTATTAATTAAACACAATATGAGTTATATCACTAATCATAATATATAAATAATGATAATTTACAACAACAATCATAATATATAAATAATAATAATTTACATAACTAATTATAATATATAAATATTAATAATTTAAATAATTAATATATAATATATAAATAATAATAATTTACATCACAAATCATAATACATAAATATTAATAATATACATAACTAATTATAATATATAAATAATGATTATTCACATAACTAATTATAATATATAAATAATGATAATTTACATCACTAATCATAATATATAAATAACAATAATTTACATTACTAAATATAATCTACAATGAATAATAATTAACATCACTAATTAAAATATATATATAATACTAATTAAATAGTAATAAATATATAAATGCTGTTCATTATCCAGAGTAAATGTTATTTTTGAGATGTTCCGCTTTCAAGAAGAATGATTGAGTTGCCTCGTCTTCAAATCAAGCGATACAACTGCATTCATTCTAAATATCCATGTTATATTTGCTTCGGGAAATAATTCTCAATTTGGCATCATTTTTGTAATACCATTAAATATAAATATTCGATGTATTTTGTATTACTATTAAATACCATCACATTCATGTATTATTAATTAAACATTATTATATAATGCTTGTTAGGTTTTAAATTAATTATGTTAATACAAATATTTCTTTATTTGATTATATTTTCTTTATATTACTTTTAATTTAATTTGATATCATTATTACATTTACATATCCTTTCCAATTTCATAGTTTCATTAGCGGCATGTATTGTTTGATTCAAGAATCTAATAGTCAAAAAGGCACGTACATGTTCTTCCATGTCAACCAATGTATTAATATATCTATTTGCATATTCTTTAACATTAGATCTAGGTTGTTCAACTTCTTTCATATTCATAATTTCTCTTAGCCATTCTTTTTCGGCTTCGTCGTCAAGTTCAACATATTCATCATTTTCAGCTCTTGCACAATTTTTATCATGTGGAATACAATTATTTTCTAGAGAAATATACAACTTAAAATCATCCGTATCATCTGTAAAGTCACTTAACTCATTATCATTACTTATGCTATAAGATTCTGCAATCTTTTTTATATTTGTATTTTCTTTATTATTTTCAGTGTTTAATTTAATTTTCTTTTCTTGACTACTAAACAAATATTCTTCTTGTTGGCTTCTTTTACTATTCCTTGTTTCATTATTATTATATATCATATATTTTCTATTTTCTGTATTACAATTCGTCTCTATATTAAGACAAACAAAATCGATATTTCTGTTTATTTGAATATTGTTAATTCTCTCTTTTTCTTCAGTTGTTATATCAGTATCCATTTTAATATCTAATTTTTTTTCTGGAATACTATTTATAGTATCTCCCTTCCTTTTTCTACTGGAATTGATAATTGTTTTATTTTCATTTGTTACATTTATATTATTTACATTTTCAATACTCTTACTTTCTTCATCAATAGATTTGTTGTTGCGTATATTAGTTTTCGATTTATTGTATTCATTAATAATATTTATTTGAATATTGTGAATTCTCTCTTGTTCTTCAGTTGTTATATCAGTCTCCCATCTAAGATCTAATGTTTTTTCTGGAATACTACATATAGTATCTCCCTTCCTTTTTCTACTGGAATTGCTAATTGTTTTATTTTCATTTGTTACATTTATATTATTTACATTTTCAATACTCTTACTTTCTTCATCAATAGATTTGTTGTTGCGTATATTAGTTTTCGATTTATTGTATTCAGTAATAATATTTATTTGAATATTGTGAATTCTCTCTTGTTCTTCAGTTGTTATATCAGTCTCCCATCTAAGATCTAATGTTTTTTCTGGAATACTATATATAGTATCTCCCTTCCTTTTTCTACTGGAATTGCTAATTGTTTTATTTTCATTTGTTACATTTATATTATTTACATTTACATTTTCAATACTTATACTTTTTTCATCAATATATTTGTTATTGTGTATATTAGTTTTCGATTTATTGTGTTCATTAATAATATTAAATTTATTGAATTCTTTTTTTATCTTCATTTGTTTATCGTTGTCTGTTTCATCTAAATATTCTTTATTAATATTATTTATTTTTCCCTCATTATTATATAATTTTAAATATTGCCCATTTTCAATATCTATCATATTACCACTCGCACATAACATACTTTCATCATTATTCTTCTTAATTAAGTTCTTCTTTTTTCTTTTTTCTTTTAATATTTTAGAAAAAATCATTTCACCATTAATATAATCAATTCCATTATTAAAACCTCCATTTTGCAGTATCTTAACTTTCTCCTCGATATCCACTACAATGCTATGATTATTCTGATTCGTAGAATGTTGTATTTCACATTTTCCTTCATGTTTAACAAATTTCTTTGCCTTCTTATTCAATGAGTCCATTGCGTTAAGTAGTTTTACTTTTGTCGATATCAAAAATCCTTTTACTTTCTCCATATTTCTATCTAAAATATATATACATATAAATATATGTATATATATATATATATGTATATATACATATACATATATTTATAAAGTTATACTATATAAATATTAATATATTTGTAAGAAGATTATTATAATACTCTAAAGTATATTAATAATTGTTTCTACATATTTTTAAGTTAACGATATATTGTATTATATAATGGGTAATATCGACAATATTATAGTATATATATTACTAATTATATACTATTAAATATTGTATATATAAATACATTGTATATTGTACGATATGTTATGCCATTAAAAAGGTTGCTGCAACATATATACTATAATATTGTCAAAACCAATCCTACCAGCTGGTCCTATTATACTAAATAAATGTGTACTGAATACTTTCATAGCTGCACAATACTCTTCTATTGTTATAAATTAAAGTTGCCTTACCATCATTTAAATATTACTAACTTAGAAATCATTTTTAACATCGTAGTTTATGATATAATAGGCTTTTTGATATTATTTAATAAATATAATGATATTAATAATATATAAATGTACAACCTCTTCAATGCGCTAATAATTCTAAACAAAATAAATAATAACTAAAAACAATTATTTTAAAATTTAAACTCTTAAATCAAAACAAAAAAAACAAAACAACTAAATATATAAAATAGAAACTTTGTGATATTATTATTAGAGTAATATATATAGTATTAGATAAAAGTACAGTAAATCAATTTGATAATTCAGTAGCAGTAGGAATATTATAAGAGTGTGTCAGGCTATATCAGTCTAGGTTAAGTAAGTATTTGTGAAGTTTACTTTTAAATGTATTTGTATTATTTTCATTGGTAACAGTTATGGGTAGCTTATTCCAAAGTTGTGGACAATTGTTTGTTATGTCTTGTTTAAGCAGTTTTTTATTGGATGATCTTAGACTATTTTTCAGTTTTAATTTGATTAAGTCGCTCATATATTTAGGGATATCAGTTTTCAATGTATTATTGTTAGAGTTTTGTACATGGATTTGTGTTTAAAGGTTAGAAATTGAAGTTTTTTTAACTATTACATATTGTATATACACATATTATACCATTACAAAGGTAACAGCAATATATATACTATAGTATTATCAAACCCTTCCTTACTAGCTGATAATATTATACTACATAAATGTGCACTGAATACTTCCATATCTATGCAATATTTTACTATCGTTATAAAATAAAGTAGCCTACAATCAATTAAATATTACTCACTTAGAAATCATTTTAAACATCGTATTTCATATATTATAAGCTTAATGATATTAATTAATAAATATTATAATATTAATAATATAAATTTACAACCTCTTCAATGCACTAATAATTCTAAACAAAATAAATAATAACTAAAAACAATTATTTTAAAATTTAAACTCTTAAATCAAAACAAAAAAAAACAAAACAACTAAATATATAAAATAGAAACTTTGTGATATTATTATTTGAACTTTTAAAATTAATATTCTAGTGTTTTTTTTAAGTGAGAGTGAGAGAGAGAGTGAGTGAGTGAGTGAGTGAATTAGAGAGTCAGAGAGTGAGAGAGTGAGTGAGTGAGTGAGTGAGTGAGTAAGTGAGTGAATGAGTGAATGAGTGAGTGAGTGAGTGAATGAGTGAGTGAGTATGTGAGTAAGTAAGATAGCGAGTTACTGAGTGAGTGAGTATGCGAATGTGTGTGTATATGTTTATTCACGAAAATCTAATTTTTATATTGTTCGAAGGTGAGTGAAAGTATTATTAACGAAATTATAACAAAATTAATATAGTAAATAATACGTTTTTAAAAATAAATAAATACATAACTAATAAAAATAATTGAGATAATATGTGTAAGGAAGTTGCGTGAGAGGGAATTGCATATGAGGGAGGTATGCAATGCACATGGTGTATATGGGATCAATATATAGGGTAAGTGTGTAGAGAAAATATGTCAGATATAAATTTACGTGTAAGGTACAGAGTGGTAGTGAGGTTGGTAAGAAGTAAATAGTAAAATTGGGAAAATAATATAAGCAGTAGAAATAAAGTAGTGGAGTATTGGTAGTTGAGTAATATATATAGTATTAGATAAAAGTACAGTGTAAATCAATTTGATAATTCAGTAGTAGTAGGAATATTATAAGGGTTTGTCAGGCTATATCAGTCTAGGTCAAGAAAGTATTTGTGAAGTTTGCTTTTAAATGTATTTGTATTATTTTCCTTGGTAACAGTTATGGGTAGCTTATTCCAAAGTTGTGGACAATTGTTTGTTATGTCTTGTTTAAGCAGTTTTTTATTGGATGATCTTAGACTTTTAATTTGATTAAGTCGCTCATATATTTAGGGATATCAGTTTTCAATGCGGTATTATTGTTAGAGTTTTGTACATGGATTTGTGTTTAAAGGTTAGACATTTAAGTTTTTTTTAGCTATTACATATTATATATACAACATATTACATTACAAAGGTAACAGCAATATATATACTATAGTATTGTCAAACCCTTCCTTACTAGCTGATCATATTATACTACATAAATGTGCACTGAATACTTCCATATCTATACAATATTTTACTATTATAAAACTCAAAACTCAAAACTCGTTATAAAATAAAGTAGCCTACAATCAATTAAATATTACTCACTTAGAAATCACTTTAAACATCGTATTTCATATATTATAAGCTTAATGATATTAATTAATAAATATTATAATATTAATAATATAAATTTACAACCTCCTCAATGCACTAATAATTCTAAATAAAATAAATAATAACTAAAAACAATTATTTTATCTATATATACGCTGTAACCTTCAACCCCTGGTATGATTTTTCCAGTTTTTCAAAAAATTAGCTTTCTAATATATCAATTCAAAAGATATATCCAAGTTTATATGTGTTTGATATAATTGTTACTGGCACTGTTTACAATGGCAAATATATTTAAATCGAAAAGATACTGTTGAAATACAAAAGACGAAATTCCTCGGTTTCAGAACTATTTCTTTTAATCTATAAGATGTAAGTTGCAATTTCATTATTACATCTTTATTTATATTGCATAACATTAATATTAAATTTTTATGCATTAATAGCAAACACTATAATATAAAACTAAATATACTTAGGTTCCCAATAATATTATAATTTTGGAAAGTAAATTATTAGAAGATAACTAAATTAAAGTATAATTAAGTACAATACTGTTAAAAAATAATAATATAATAAATTATTTCACCAAATATGGAATAATGTGGATTTTAATATATTTTTATGAGAAATTACATAACAAATTAATTATATTATTTTGGGATATCAAATACCTAAAATTGTAAATCTTACAATCATCAACAACAAAAATCATTAATAAACAAATGTTATAGTTAGAATATATATATATATATATATATATATATATATATATATATATTAAATAAGTATATTGATATTGTATTGAATCGTATAAGATTTAACTTATATTTAGAGAGTCTTACTATATATATATAGTCTGTTTAGGTAGATGTGAGTTTATTATATATATCTGAATTAGTTTTATATAATTTATACTGTTTTTAAACGTTATATTGATTTTAATCTACTTTGAATTTTAAGAGTAATACTATTATATAAGTTAATTAGTATTACTTAATAGTATACTATCAATATTTAATTAATAATAATTAACTTATATAATAGTAATACTAGTAAAATATATATATATAAATTAAAATATAAAGTTTCTCATTGGAAGTATTGTTTAAATCTAGTATATTCGATAAAACCTAAAGGAGCAAACATATATATATATATTAGAAATTAAATAGCAAGATTAATTGTAAGATATTTGGCAATATATGGTGGCATTCATTTATACTAATATTTTAAAATATAAATATTCATCTTCTATGCTGCTAATTTCATGAATAAATATAATATAGCCATGTAAATTGATCAGCATAAAGTATTCATATAGTATTCATATAGTATTCATATAGTATTCATATAGTAACGATTTTTAGTTAAAAGTTTATATTATTTTATATTTTACTTATGAACTAATCTATTTCTTTCTACAAAATAATATTATGCTGTATATATATCTAAATTACTTATTACTTTGGTTTAGTTGTATTTTAATTGTTAAGTATTGTGATCGATTGATTTATAATGAGAATATAAAATAAATCTACTTTATTTTTTAAACTAGAGTTTGAAAAATAAAGTTACTTTTTATCGAATGTAAGAGTATCTGATGTATATAATATAATGATTTAAAATTAATTAATCGGGCAATCCAATTCATATTGTCAAAATACACACAATCCAGAGAATGATACATAATCTAAAATAATGTTTTAAAAATAAAAATAGGTTAAATCTTAAAATCTTAAAATTAAGATTTGCAATTAATATACTTTTACATTCTCATTAGATATGATATAATTAACAGCAACTCAAAGCATCAAAACATTACAAAATACATGAAAACTACATAAAATTAAACACAAAACAACTAGTATACAATGATATCACAAGCTTTCAAAATATAAAATGAAGTATTGTGAAAATTAAAAATCAATCAAGTTTTGATAATATCCGAAGTTATAAAATAAACCAAATTAATAAATTCAGATGATAAAATTAATGTTTATGCAAATCAGTTATTACATAACTGAAAATCAAATATATATCTGGTTTAACTATAACAATGTGCTCTAACTCAGGTAATTATAACACAATATATGATAGTTTCAATATAATCTTCCAAAAACCCATATGTTGCTATAGCAACAGAGGTTTAGAACTATCTTCATAATTGTATCATGTATGATACATTATGTAGGAAATTCCCTGACATATGTATTTGGTTTTCGAAAGAATATATTGATACTTTCAAAATAAATCTCATTTTACAACATTTCAGAAATAAACTCCTCGATATCAAATAATATATTTGCTGAAATTATTTATTGATATCAACCATAATATTTACTAAATTATTGTTTAACATGAATATAATATCTATTTATATCTAACTTACATTTATATTCATACGTGTAAAATATTTAAACTTATATATATATTGAGAAGGCATTTACGCATTACTGATATTACCAGTTGTTACCTTGGAAGAAATTATAGATGTTATTCTCAAGAACAAAAAATCAATATTTATTAATACTTATATATTTATGTATTAATCAATGCTTATATTCATCAATGTAGAAATTGAGAATTTATTTGCGTAATAAAAACTAATTATCATTAAATTAAAATGTATTCGGCTAATAATGACCAAAGTATTTAAATATATATTATATCAATTAAGTACCAATAACTAAAAATAGCTTAATACAGAAAATTATATAAAATAAAGAAATTCAATTATTAAAATAAGAAGAAATAAGTAAATACATATATACATAATATGGAAACAACAATATTGTCAATATGTCCTTCACAGTAATATACACAGGGTCGCATCGCATACCAGAATTAATTCAATTTTCTATAGAAGTAGATCACTGATCGGTGTCTCCACGTACACGTCATGCTCTAGCTGATGTAGTAATCTATTACATATATAAATATAATATAATAAATATAAAATAATTCAAATAATATTAAATGTTTAGATACCCTCCAATCTTGTAGGAATTATGTTCTAAATTATATTTGTTAGTTATGATTACAAGTACAATTGTACTATATAATACATAATACTTTCAAGAATTTTGTTAATAGCAGGAATTCGGGAAATAAATATATATTTAAATATTAAAATTACTATTAAGGTGTGACTTTTTAAGAATAGTGATAATTAATTAAAATATATATGAGTCAACTGCTTCTTTAAGCCGAAAAAATAGCAGCTACAACAATACAACAATTAAGAAAGAATAAACAAACCTAAGATAAAATAATTTTTCAACAATTAAGAAATTTGAGAAGTCAGTAATAGTTATATTTATGATTATCGGCTTTTTATATAATGATAAAATCTTGGATATATTTTAAATTGATGGAAAATTCTATTTAAATGATAAATTAATTAATTTTAAATTCACCTGGAAATAATGATATTTTGGATTTAAATTTGTTTAGATTGTTCAATATATTGCAAGTGTTTTTGAGTTAGAATTAGTTATTCTTTTTTATAATTAGCCCTGCAATGTTATTTTTTAATGAATTCAATTTAATAAGATCTCATTCGTAATTAGGATATTGATATTTCTTATATAATTTTGTTTATCCTGCAAGCTTTTTCTAGTTCAG
Organism: Osedax frankpressi; assembly: GCA_964035775.1. NCBI lineage: Eukaryota > Metazoa > Annelida > Polychaeta > Sabellida > Siboglinidae > Osedax > Osedax frankpressi. Next base: position 37,338,679 of record OZ038314.1, on the reverse strand, counting down.
ATCTGACTATGTCATTAAATCGACATATTCCTGAAGTCTACGATAAAAGGATCCTCTGTCGCTGTTCGAGTTGAACATACTTCCGAGAAAAACAAATAGGTAATTCTGATATACAATATTAGAATACTTCCCGACTTAATAACAAATATAGGAGATGAGAACCGGAAGTATTCCACCTTGAAAGATCTACTGCACTTTGAAACTTAAAAAGAAGACATTAATATATAGAGATTCGTTTATTTTCTAATATTTTGAATATACAAAAGTACGCACTATTATATAACGTATAAATAAATTTACGAAATGATCTTCTTGCTATGCATCAGGTAGAAAACTATAAGCAATATCTACTAACCACAAGTGCTATTAGAACTTATTGATATGTTTTTATTATGGCATCCTTTATTTAGAATAATTATTGATTGTAACTTCTAATACGGGTACATGTATCATATGAATACACACACACACACACACACACACACACACACACACACACATATATATATATATATATATATATATATATATATATGTATATATATATATATATCTAATACATATGCTATAACTGTAGTTATAAAGTTTATTATTGAACTAATCTATATACAAGTTTATTATATTGATAAATTATTTTAAATACATTATATTATTAATATACATTATATTATTAATATTTTGAAATAAGAATATATAAAATATAATAATAAATATATACATAAATAAATCTCCATTATATATGATGAAGTATATATATACTATATATATATACAATACTATGTATTGTTAATTAATTAAATTTGGAAATACTCATATAATTTAATTAAAATAACATTATAATTCAAATATAAAATAATATTATTATAATTGATATAACAATTATTAACTCAATTATTAATTAGTTTACACATTATTACAAAGAATGAAAATTTGTATTGTTTATTAGAAAAACATCATTGTGATTACAAGCCTTTCGTTATTTCTTCAAAAAGCGTATTTAGTTCTAAATCATGATCAGCTTTCCAATTCCAAGGGATTGGAAATCGCCCATGTACGGGGTCATTTGAAGTTACTAAATCAAATACTTCCGGCGACGCTTTATTTTGTTTTAGGACCGAACTCTTTTTATTTGGTAATTTGTTTTGTGATGTTGAAGGAATATTGATGGAGTTCGTTCTGGAATTTTTATAATTCAGCGACTTGAGAATATTGGAAGACAGGATTCCGTGAGTAATGGTTGCAGCTGTAGGAGAAGCAATATATGAAGATGTAGTTCCAATATTAAATTGAACTTTTTCACTGGAGTTAGTTGACTTAACTTTCGATTTCCTATTAATGTGCGGAATTTCAATTATTAAAAGATAAAGAAATTAAGATAAATAAATAATATTATTTAATAAATATTTCTTAAAATAAATATTATTTAAGATAAATAAATAATATTAACAGTGAAATATACATTGAATTCAAGTATATAATTATATAATAAACATGTATATAATTATATTTATATAAATATGGATTAATGGAATCTAATAAGTTATTAACTATATAATAAAACTAATTGGTTATAATGAGTTGGTATAATTAATTTAGATTAGATTATGTATTATTTACAAATATGTTATAATTTCCACATTCAAATAAAACATATCTTAACTAATCGTACTAAACTTATTTAATATATATGTGTATAATACAAAGTATTTTTATTCAAATTGAAATATTTACATCTGGAAATTTGCAATGTGACCAAATGTTCAAATTGCAAATTTAGATCAATTCATATATAGTACTTATATTCTACCCTGTATAACTAGAGTATGATTCTCTGTATAGTACTTCGCTTACAATATATATATAATATGTAAAAACTTAATAGCTATTTTGTATGTACATATTATTGTTCACACACATACCAAATATGGGTACTCCAAATAATAATATGTAGTTTTATTAAATATTTATAATATATAACATATTATGATACCTATATTATAAATAAGTAAATTGTAGTACACTGTAATACTTTAAAATAAGTGTCCTAACAATATATCCATTTAGTTATAATATATACATATATATATATATATATATATATATATATATATATATACGATATATTATATTAGTAGAGTAATTATATGATAATATTAGTATATCTTAATAATATAAATTTAATATATATTTATATTTATATACTATTAGAAAATCTACAAGTGGATTTCCTATCAATTGTTAATTTCATTTATCAACTAAAAGTATCTAATATTGATTATTATTTGATGCCTATCATATAAATTTATAATAGTATTTTATTTACGAAACTATATTTTTAGTATAATATTAATGAAAAATATTATTTGGTAATGTATGTATACTATATAGGATATATATATATATATATATATATATATATATATATATATATATATATATTATAATTAGAATAAAATAAAATAGAATTAATATACTTTTAAATCATTATTTTTAACTATAACTCCCCCTCCCTCTTCCTCTCACTTTTTGTTTTAATATTATAATTCACAGATGTATTACTCAGTTGAGTAAATAAAAAATAAATGATGGATGATTATGATTTTATTAAAATTATTGAAATCATTTCCTCGTATTTCATACTGCCGTGTCACACAGGAAATATCAATTTATTTAAATTATTTCTATTGGGCACAAATCGTATATTTGAATCGAGTTTATAAATATTCTATAATAATTTTTATAATCACAACCTTTTAACTTATTAATATATTAATTTAACATAATACAATATAAAATATAATAGTATCGTTGTTAATAATAATCTACAGGAATTAATTATTTGAAAACTTATTAATAACAATTGATAAATTAATAGGAGATTTTATGGTATATAAGAACCTTTACAGTGTTACACACTATACTGTATTTTTATTGTATCGAGATGAAGTTTACTCTTTAGTTATTATTAAAATTAAAGTAGCAATTGATTCATAATATCTATATATATTGTTTAATTACAGATTAATTAATGTAACTTAAGTTATTTTATATTATATAGATATACATATATATATATATATATATATATATATATATATATATATACATATATTAAAAAATATAAATAATAATGTAATTTATTGTACGTCGTACATTGTATATTGTACATATCATATACAATGCGTGTATGTTATATTGTTTAACCACAACTAGTATAGAAACTTTTTGATATTGGTACGTAATAAAAAATGTTTATCGTTATTAGCCTTGCGTTACTGTATCGCATTCAATTTATACGCGAATTCGTTAATAATATTAAGTAAACATATTTAGTATTATAAATAGAAAAAGTGGATTAGTTGATTATGCCCCGTTCCTAGTAATAAGTCAAATATGTGTGCATCATGTAACATATATTATAGAATACTATTATATATAATTACTAATAATTTGCATTCATAATGTATTAGTATTTAGGTAAAAAGTACATTAATATATTTATAAAATAAGTTATCTTGTATTATAATATTAAATATAATTTAATTTTAAAATATTACCAAATAATACTTAATTAAATATACAATATATTTCTATTATAATATTGTATTAGCGATTACAAATAAAATATAACTAGGGCACATGCATTTGAACTGATAATCAATATTAATATATTTAATTTCACATCTGTTTTAAATGGCTAATAAAGTTAAATATGTGTTATTAAACTTTTAATGTAAATAGAAAGTTCAGATATCTATATAGTTCTCTTATACCACTTCGATACACTTTATTTAGGTTTTTATTATAGAATTAAATTCTATAAGCGAATGTAATATATTTATTATTCCCGTTACATCTAAGAATATAAATATATGACATATTAACTCTAGGAAATACAAAAGTAGAACGAATTTTAAAAATGCTGATGAATGTTACTAACTCTGTTTCACATGACTCACATGACTCCAAATAAGGATTGATTTTATCGAGTAACTCGACCATTTCTATAATTTGATTGATCTGGAAGTCGATGTCCATTTCACTATTCATAATTTATAAATATATGAACAAATATAAGATACAAAAATGTATAACTAATTAGAAGTTGTTGATAACATAAGGATATTTGTTCAAATGCATATTTTTAAGCATGATAAACACTGAGGAAATGATATCGATTTTTTGAATTCCTATTGGTCAGGAATCTCTCCTGTAATCGGAAATGAAATACATTCTTTTAATTCCTATTGGTCAGGATTCTCTCTTTTAATCGGAATCGCCCACTTACATAGTATATTAGGCCATGAGGATCTGTCTTCCTATAGTTCCACGTCAGTATAAACTAAGCATGTGTTATTTTATTATGAGTGTTACATATTATAAATACGAATTATACCTATAAAACAATATATTTATAGCGGATATCGCAAATATTAATTTATATATTAACCAGCGGATTTAAATTCTGATCACAATCATTTAAAAAATCGCATCGTTATGAAAATATATTGGTATTGATTATAGATTAAATAATATTATAATATATATATATATATATATATATATATATATATATAATATATATACATATATTCATAAGGAATGTAAAAACATCATTAAATATAGATTAATTAATTAACAAATGAATCATCTTGCTATTCCTGTAAACGGATGTTATTCTGATCGGATCTCTGTTTACAACACGTCATCTAATTCCTGTGCATAGTATTCGAGTACTTCCCGAGTTAACAACGTATATAGCTGGATGAGAACCGGAAGTATTCGAATGGGTGAGTATCTTGCAACAGTAAACATACATTGACCTATGCCCTAAAGCAGAACTAACAACGAAGACTTTAAAAGATCGGCTGCATTTCGAAACTTAAAAAGAAGACATTAATATATCGAGATTCGTTTATTTTCTAATATCTTGAATATATATAACGATATTATTAATTTGTTAAATTTAATACGTACACAGTTATGTAATATTACGGATCTTCAGTTTTATTTTATACAAAAGTACGCACTATTATATAACGTATAAATAAATTTACGAAATGATCTTCTTGCTATGCATCAGTTAGAAAACTATAAGAAAAAGCTACTAACCACAAGTGCCGTTAGAACTTATTTATATATTTTTATTATTATATGTTTTCATCCTTTATTTAGAATAATTATTGATTGTAACTTCTAATATGGGACCAGTATCACTTGAATATATATATATATATATATATATATTAAATATATATATATATAATACATATTGTATTATATATATATATATATATATATATATATATAATACATATAATATAACTATTGTTATAAAGTTTAATATTGAAATTAATTATTTTAAATACATTATATTATTAATATTTTAAAATATAATAATAAATATATACATAAATAAATCTGCATTATATATGGTGAAGTATATATATATACACAATACTATGTGTTATTATTGTACGAAATTAAAGTTGGAAATACTCATAATTAAATTAAAATGACATTATAATTAAAATATAAAATAATATTATTATAATACAATAATTGATCTAACAATATTAATATAACAATTAATAACTCAATTATTAATTATTTACATATAATTACAAAGAACCAAAATTTGTATAGTTTATTAGAAAACATCATCCCTTTGATTACAAGCCTTTCGTTATGTCTTCAAAAAGATTGGTTAGTTCTAAATCATGATCCGCCTTCCAATTCCAGGGGATTGGAAATCGGCCATGTACGGGATCATCTGAAGTTACCCAATCAAATAATTCAGGTGACGCTTTAATTTCTTGTTCGACCGGGACCTTGTTACCTGATGTGTTTTGAACTGTTGAGTGAGTGGCGTAGGTATTTGTTCCGGAATCCTTATAGTACAGGGACTGGAAAGTATCAGAAGACTTCATACTGTAGGGAATGGTTACAGCTTTAGAGGAAGTAATAGAGAATGATGTATTTTCAATATTCAATTAAGCTGGTTCAATGTTGACTCAACTGTCGATTTGCTATTAATGGGCGAAATTAAAATTATTAAGATAAATAAATAATATTAACCTGAAATATTTAATTCAGATATATATATATATATGGTATTAATGGAATCTGATAAGTTATTAAATACATAGTATAATCTAGAGTAGAAATTTTAAAATTTTTAAATATGTTATCGTTTCCATATGCAATTAAAACATATCTTAAACTGACCATACTAAACTTATTTATTATATATTAGTATAATACGAAATAATTTTATTCAATTGAAAAATTTACATCTGGAAAATTAGCAATATGATTATTTAGACCAATTCATATATAATACATATATTCTACCCTGGATAGCTAGAGTATAGTTCTCTGTATAGTACTTCGCTTACAATATAAATAATATGTAAACACTTACTATAAATTATATTTTAAATTATTAAATTGTAATACAATGTAATAATTTTAAATGATTGAATTAAGAATATACCTATTTTATTATAGCATATACATATATACATTATTTAGTATTATATTCTAATATGAGTAAATTTTGATAATATATATTTAACATATATTTGTATTTCATTAATATTTAAATTTAACATTAAATTTATTTATAACGCTAATTTGTAATATTTCTATGATCATTTTTAAATCTTCAAGTGAATTTCTTATTAATTGCTAAATTCATATGTTAAATATATCAAATATATTATGAATTAAAATATTTAATATTAGATTATTATTTAACGTTTATCATATAATTTTATAATAGCAATTATAATAAAACTTAATTTTTTTGTTGTCTAATTTTTAGTTGTAATGAAAAATCTGATTTGTTAATGTATATATGATATTTTATATATATTTTTTATAATAAGAATAAAATAAATTAATAATTAATTTTACTTTATAATCATTATTACTAACTTAGTTTCTCTCTTAACCAAAACATCATTTATCTCATTAAGTACATTAGCAATCTCTATAATTTCTTTTATTTCGGATTCTACGTCCATTTCAATATTAGAATTTACAATGTAAGTATTGAGTTAGTAATAATTAAGCGCTAAATGAATATGATTTTATTACTTATTAAATAATTTCTTCGTATCTCGTATTGCAGAGTCACGCAGGAAATAGAATTTTTTTAAATCATTACTATTGGTCAGAATTATTTATATTGACTTTATAAAGTAAATCTTCAGAAATTCCATTATAATATATATATATATATATATATATATATATATATATATATATATTGTTATAAAGAGTTATACTATAATTATAATATAATAATTATAATATAATAATTATAAGAATATTTTAATGATTTTTATGTAATTTTTAATTATTATTATTAATTATTTAAAGAAACCATATTTAAAGAAATACCGTTATTAATAAATCATTATATAATATTTAGATTATTTTTATTTTTTATTATAAAATTATCAGTAAGGAAAAATGACACATGTGTGATTAATAGCTATCACTTTTAGATTTCTATATGATGCATATAAAGAAGATTTCAGAATTGTATTTATACGTTATATAATAGTGGATATTTTGTTTATACCAAAAAGATAATGCGTACTATTATAAACACGTACTTATTCAAATGAACACATTAGTAATATCATTATGTAAAAAAATATAAAAAATATGCGAAATCTCGATACATTATAGTATTCCGATTAAGCATTGAAGGGCAGCCGATCTTTCAAGGTCTTCGGCGGTAGTCCAGTTCCAGGGCATCGGAAAGTGTCCGTGTACTGGTTCATCGGTAGTCACCCAGTCGAATACCTCGGGTACACATTCCGATGATGCAGGTATCTCATCCCTTCTATACACACTATGAAGTCGGGAATTACTTGAATTCCGTGTACCGGAAATATCGGATGTGTTGATATAGGAGGTATGATCTAAGTTTACAGGAACAGCAACAAGGGGTTCGTTTGTTTTAGATTCGTATTCCTCGTGCCTAGGAATAGGTCATATATGTATTATATAAAATGTAAAATATATCGCGCTATATTATTATATATAATTACTGATAATTAGAAATAATGAATAATTAGTATTTAGGTTAGAGCATATTAATATATTGATAAATTTATAAAATTAATGATCTCGTATCAAATAATTTAATTTAATTTAATTTAAAAATATTAATAAATGTTACTCAATTAAATGCATGTTAACTAGCAATTAATATTAACAATTTCACATCTGGTTTAAATGGATAATATATTTAAAGTGTTATGTATGTGACTTGTAATGTAGTTCTTTGTATTCTACTTCGATAAACTAAATATCGGTTTTTATTATAAAATAAATATATTATATTGTATACATGAAATATTATATTTATTATACTCTTTACATTTAAGTATGACCCAATAAACCTATACAATTTAAATACAATTTGTTTAATACGGAATCGTAGCATTTTAATAATTCTGATGAGTGTTACTAACTCTGAATCACATGACTCCAAAATAGGATTTATTTCATCGAGTAACTCGATCATCTCTATAATTTCATTGATTTGGATGTCGATGTCCATTTCAATGTCCATAATTTATAAATATATGAACGGAATACAATAATATATAAGTAATTTAAAGGTGATGCTGATATATGGATAAATTTACAAATGAATAATTTTTAAACATGATAAAAACTGAAGAAATTAAATATATTTGTATAATTCCTATTGGTCAGGATTCGGAATCGCCCACTAAAATAGTCCAGTGATTAAGATCTTTCTTCCTATATGTCCACCTCGAGCATAAGTTAATTATGTGTCGTTATATTTCGTAAATACCAATGTCACCTTTAAAAGAGTATAGTTAGATCTGATATCATAAATACTTATTTAATAATACTAGTTATAATATATGTATATATATTAGTAATACTAAAGTAAATATAGATATAATAATATTTAATATTATTTCCAAATTGATTATTTGTTATATATTTTTAAACAAATAACTATTTTATATCTTAGTTATATAATTATGTGTTAAATATTATTTGTTAATCTTATCTACTTAATTTATTTTATGTTATGTAAAATAAGAAAAAAATAAATAATAATTACATATTTAATCAAAATAGTTAATTAATACTAATTATACGAGTTTAATTTATATTCCACCAAAAAAGATATTAATTCTCTTTAAAATCATGATTACTTATAATTAATAATTATTATTATTTGATATTCTAAAAGTATGTAATGTGAGTAATAGTATAAATATATAACAAATACAAAATTATCTAGGGACAATACGGCATACTTTTTTTAAATCCGCGGGAAGCAAATATTTAAGATCAATAAATTATAAAAAATATACTTTCATGGTTGATTTTATAATATATATAATATAATATATCTTAAATATAGTATTGGTATGTATTAATAATACATTTATATATTTATACATAGTTATATTATAAAAGTAAATGTATGTGATCATTATAATGATAAATATACATTAATATAATTATTATTCAATTTATCAATTTATATCAATATATATATATATATATATATATATATATTTATTATATATATAATTAAAATAATTAACTTTATAATGAATATTATAATGGATATTATACAATATTTCAATTTTCAAATCTATGGTATTTATATTTCTCCTTGAAAGCGTAAGTTAATGTATGTAATACATAGTTCTAGTTGCATATCATCGATATCAACTTCCAAATAAATACCAGAGCATGGAATATGACCAAGAAGATAATACAATAGGAACACTTTGATTACTTGATATTTGATATATTTTATCGATTTAAATTTATTTGCTTCGATTGTGAACGATGGGATTTGATTTTTTTGAACATTTACTATTTTATATAAAATACAAATACATTATTACGCATATAGATATTATAATTAAGATTATCCTATATAATTATTATTAATTATTTATTGTATACATATTATAGTATAATTATATATTAGTCATCAGATATTTATAGTTTTTATTGGGAAATTATGTTACTCGAGAGGTGATATTATCTTTGATTAGTATAAAAAAAATTAATTAATAATTTATAATAATACATTTCAATAGATAAATAATAAAATAATAATTATGCCAAAGTTGTTAATACTATATACAAGGGCGTAACCTTCGCGTGATTTACAGATAATATATATGTCTACTAGAATGGTGATAACTTTTTAGATTTAAAATAAATTACTAATTTTTTCACAGATATTTATATAATTACTATATCTATATAGTTATTTAAAAATAATTAGACATTTAGAAGACCACGATAAACAAGTTTATATATTTATTTTAAAATCTCTTTTTAAAAAAATAACGTTTTGTATTATAAGTATATTTAAACAGTTTAGTAATATATTTTAAAGTAGGAACTTTATATAATAAATATGTTATGTACATATTCAGAAAATTCCACGATGATTCATTTAAGTATTAAAAAGTTATCATCGTTTAAAAAAAACTGATAATATTCTGGGATATATCTTATATATAAACTTCTAAAGTTTTTATATTATTTTATTGAAATTACAAGTTAACAAATAAGATAATTATCACTCATTACTTATTAAATATATAATATTATAATAAAATAAATTAGCATATAAGGAGAGTAGATAATAATATATAAAAATAATATAAATGATTAATAATAGAAATAATATTTTAAAAATATTACAACTTTGCACTTTCAACACCATAACTAGATGTAGCACTTTCTACATTATCTTTGTTACCTTTTCATAATATTCTTTCCCCAGATAATCTCTTCGCGACTATGTATGATACTCCAGGTAATAACAGGCCCAAATTTAATTCTGCAGCATTAACCTATTATTAACCTATTATTTATTAACCTAGCATTAACCTATTATTGATATAAAATGATTATAAATAATCAAACATATTATATTTATATAAGTATTTAACTGACGCCAGAATATCCGTTATATTTTTTAAAATATTTTACTTTGTGTTTCCCTTTCATTTATTATCGGCATTCTTGTTGGCAACACATTTTTGCACTATATAAAAATATAATATATTTATTATATATTCATAACATTAGTAATATTAGAACTAGCATGACATTACATGCTCAATATATCAAAGTCGATTAAAAGTCCAGTATAATACTCTATTACAAATGCTATACCATACTTGGACTTGTAACCTATTTAACCCATGTACCATCTAATAACATCTTTTATAGGATTGTATGAGACGGAGTAGTTCACAGTACTTGCTAATACAACTCTAACAGCTATCCGGCATATAGAGTTAGCTATCTGTATAAAAATTATATAATTAAATTTAAATAAAATTATTATATTTTAATAATTATTACCTCAAGTGCATCTGTTTCAAGTAATTTGGTGATCTTTAGAAAAGATACATGGCTCAATGTCGTCAATCCTAAATTTCTCAGCAAAGATTGAAATCACTTGCAGCGGAAATCATTATTATGAGCCGCATTCACTGACTGTCACGGAGGCACACATGTGTATATAGTAATAAACGGTGTATATAGTAATAAAGGGTCTGTTTAAAACAAGGTGTCAATAACATTCTAGATGTTTGAGATATACTCGGCATTACGTAATTATATAATTTGTAGTTAATTCGTGTTAATCTATTAATCTATCGAATTTATATAATCATGTTGCGTTTTCTTCTTCAAATATCCTATATAGACTATTCAATAAGTATGATGAATAGAGTGTGTATATTCTAAAAGTATAAGCTATATTGTAAAAATATTATAAAAAAATTTTATAAAAATATTAATTTTAACTATAGCTAAAAAATTAATATATTATAGTTAAAAATTAAATAACTATATATAATTATTTAATTTTAAACTATAATATATTATAACAAAATATTTAATATATATTCTACATAAATAGTAATTAGTGTTGATATATATATCTGTCGGTTAAATACCATTGAAATATATTTAATACATGTATTCTCACATATTCCACTTGATTTAATATTTTGATACACACGTTATCATTTTAGTTATTTTTACCTTTAATTTAATATTAATTACAGTATTGGTTAATTACATATAAATAGCTAACTTCACATAGAAATAGATATGTTTTGCTATTATTTACTATTATTACAATACAAAGCAAATACCATAGATCAAAATTAGAATAGATAAAATAAAATGTACATATACAATAGAGAAATTAAATTTGGGTGGTAAGATTGCAATTAATGCTGTCAGCGCTAAATACATTGCTGTAATTATGGTAAAAATATGTAAGATTTACTCGGATGATTACAGATCGTAATCGCTGGACTATTTATGATGGGAGATATGGATTATAAGCTAGTTATTGACTTATAGGAATGATTAAAATGTATCATAAAACTCAATTTTTTATTATAATTACAAATATTTCATTTAAGTTTAAACAAAGTGTATTTAATAGGTCATAAATTTATATTTTTAAAGAATACAATAAATTAAAATAATACAATTTAATATATGTATTTCATTATTAAGTTTATCTAAGTAGTATGCAGAGAACTTTGAATAATTTTATCAATATTAGCCAATTAAAACAGATTTGAAATTTAAATATGTTAATATTAATTACTAAATAATTACTAATGCAATAATTACTAGATCATTGTATATTTAATTAATTTAATTATTTTCAAATTAATTTAATAGGAATATTATAATAAAAGAAGCATTTACTTGATCAATTAATTAATATATTAATATGCTCTAACCTAAATACCAATGCATTAGTGCTTATTAATTATAATTATTAGAAATATATAATAGTAAGCCATAATACATTTAAATATTAATATCACTGGATATAATAATAGTTATTTTAGATATTATCTAATCAAATCTAATTATTCTTTGGATTGAGATCTTCAACAAATGAATCTTCTGTTGATATTCCTATAAACATTGATCAGATCCCTATTTATAACACGTCAGCTATTTCCTGTATATAGTATTCGAGTACTTCCTTAGTTAACGTATATTGTAAAAATTATTTTAAATACATTATATTATTAATATTTTGAAAGTATTATAATAATGTTATAATATTATAATATTATTTTTAAATCAGAATATTACAAATATAATAATAAATATGTTTACATAATTATATCTGTATTATATTAAGTATATATATATTCTATATATATAAATATATATATATATATATTCTATATATATAAATATATATATATATATATATATATATATATATATATATATATATATATATATATATATATATACATATACAATACTATGTATTATTATTGTATGAAATTAAATTTGGAAATACTTATATAATTTAATTAAAATAATATTATAATTAAAATATGAAATAATATTATTATTTGATGTAACACTATTGAAATAAGAATCATTAACTCAATTATTAATTAGTTTACACATAATTACAAAGAACGAAAATGTGTATAGTTTATTAGAAAAACATCATCCTTGTGATTACAAGCCTTTCGTTATGTCTTCAAAAAGATTGGCCAGTTCTAAATCATGATCCGCCTTCCAATTCCAGGGGATTAAAAATCTGCCATGTATATGCTCATCTGAAGTTACCCATTCAAATAATTTATGTGACGTTTTAATTTATTGTTCAACCGACACCTTGTTACCTGGTAATGTGTTTTGAGTTGTTGACGGAGTGGTGGAGGTGTTTATTCCTGAATCCTTATAGTACAGGGATTGTAAAATATCAGAAGACTGCATACTGTAAGGAACGGTTGTTTCAATGAAGTTAGGTATTGAGTCAACTGTTGATATCCTATTAATGTGCGAAATTTCAATTATTAAGATTAAATATTTACAGTGAAATATATATTGAATTCGATATATATATATACATATATATATATATATATATATATATATATATATATATATATATATATATATATATCTAAAGATACTATTAGTTAATGGAATCTAAATATAAATTTTATTATATAGAAATGTTTTGTTTGATATGATATAATAAAAAATGAAATTATAAAAATAACATCAAATTAATATAAATATATGTTTGTTATTACAAATTAAACTTACATCTAGTAACTAATAATATATATTATATGTAATATACTATTAAAAAATTATAATAGAATTTTCTAATTTAGCTTATTTATAATTATGCTAAATTAGAAAAATATTAGTATTTCTGTATATATCTGTTTTTGAGTAGTTTATAGTATTTGTTATAAAATGAGATATGTATGTTAATAGATATGTAGAATTAATCTGAATTTTAAAATTTATGATTTAGCTTAAATAATTATTTATTTATAATGAATTTTTAATTATAAAATATTATTATAGTATACTTACTATGTTATATCCAATGTAATCTTGGGTTATATCATCGATAAAACATCAATGCTTTTATTTCACTTCTTTTATATCTAATTATATTTATTTATAATAATTCAGATTAATTAGTGTACACTTTTGATTTTCTAGATATGTAAATTTACAGGAATCACAAATTAATTATATATATTTATTTATATAATAATTACATAATTATATATACTGTTACAATTACTGTATTAATATACAATAAATTAATGTAAAATATGTGAGTCTGTGTTACAATTTATAACATGTATAAATATACATGTAACAGTAAGAGGGCTGGAGATGGAATACCTGTAATGTGCAAAATGGGTTGCTTTTGTAAAGTTGGTTATTGCATTGAAAATAGAATATTTTATATTATCGTATACTATTAAATAAATTTAAAATAATCATATAAGTAAAATATCTTTTATAAGAATCTTTTATTTATTTATTATAAATCGTATTTATTTATAAATTTATAGAATATTTCTTAAAAAAATATATCAGCTCACTCAGCATATACAAATTAATCATATAATTAAAAAAAATATTTGCAATATTAAGGTAGCGCCAGAAGTCTGAATTTATCGACTTATTAAAAATTATTAAGATTTTTAAGAAAAATTTCCTATTAGAAATAATTAAATACTGGTTTACCGTATTATTTCCGCCATTTTATGATTCTTTGTTTATACCCCTGGTTTATACCCATATATTTATTTACGGGTTTTTTTATATTTTTATAAAAATTATTTTTCACAATGAAATTACGCAATAAAACTTCATTTTATTCTTTATTTACACCAATAATGATGAGTAATCGGTAGATCCCAATTTATATATATTTCCATTTAATATTGTAAATTAAATTATCCTTATAGATTAAGTTATTTATTAAGTTATCAAAGCTACAAATACAATTTTTTAATAGCATTACATATATTTTATTTTATCGCGTAGTAAGTATATATTTAACAAAAATTATTTCTAAATAAAATATTTGGATTATTTGAAATTTGAATTTTGTTCATGAAAAACACTTAGAAATCCAAATTAAATTTTAATTTGTAATATTTTTTTTTATCATTACACATTTCATAGGGAACAAATATAACTAATGTAATATTGCTTATAAATTTTACAATATTTTAAGAACAAAAAATTTCAAAAATATACAAAAAATATTAAAATTGTATTTTCATGGATTATTGATCCTAGTAATAATTTTAAAAAAAAATTTTAATATGTTTTTATAATAATATATCATATTATCTTTATATATATCTTTATATATATCTTTTAGCCATTTTTCATAATTAAAAAATCATTATTACCATTCAATTTTATAATTTTAATATTGATCCTATATTCTGCATGTTGAATATTGTATATCTACCATGTTAAATTTAAATTACGATCAGCCATAATTATAAAAAAATTAAAATTTATATATATTCATTATAATTCATATCTTTACTATATATAATAGATGAGCCAATAAATAATTTTGAAAAAAGTAGCAAAGTGATCCACCCTACTGTACACTTTTCATTTGTATAATATCATATTTATTTAATATTGTTAAAAAAAAGTATAGTATCATATAATGATTCATAGTTATATTACTTGTTATATATTGGGAATTTTGCATTTTAAAATAATTTATTTATAAATGCATATAATGAAATCAGACTGTGTCACGTGAAACCCTCCGGTGAAACGATGCGCTTTTCACAGCAAAACTTTTTGACACCGCCAAAAATATTTGTAAGTTTATTTAAATATTGATATAACTATAATAATATGTGCCATAACAAATTATATTAAATTCAAATAATAAAATTATATTATATATTTTAGTTTATTTGTGGAAACAAATCTAAAATAAATTATATTTTTTGCAGAATATATTTTTTAAATAATTGTAATTAAAAATATTGATCATTCGATATATAGATAACTATTAATTCAAATAAATAAGTATTTTATATAAATCTATCTGATATACTAAAGAGGTAATTATATAAAAGTGAAATAAGTAACATATGCACAAGTATGCAGTACATTACTAAAACACCTATATATTATACGGTATGTAACAGGGTTGTTGTCTATTTTATATATTATCTATTAAATTATAAAATTAATTTAAAAATATTAATTAATATGACGTCATGATCAATTTCTTTGTTTATCTATTTTATTTCGATCTTCGTTACACCCTAAATGGATATCAAACAATATCTAGAAAAACGACAACAGTTTATCCGACGCGATGACTCTATTAGGGTCGGATCACAGTTGACACTTTCTAAAGACGAGAACACCGTAAATGAAATAATTCAGAACTTAAAACTCAATGAACTACGTAAAACCAGCTCAGACGATGGTTTTTTCTTACCAGCGCATAATTTCGTAAAGTACCGCGATGAAATTCGAGATAGTAAAGTTCATCAAATGATAAAGAAGATGCCTAAAGGTTAATGGACAGTGTCCATTGATACGTTGTGATTACATATAAAATATATAAATTATAATATCTATATACCATATTTTACATTAATTTTTATAGAAATAATTAAATCTATTATAACAATTATAAAATAACTATACAAATTTACTATAATAATCATTTATTGTACGCAATATATTTATATAGTTATTAATTCTAATATATACGTTATATTATAGTATAATATTATAACTGGTTTGATTCTAACAAATTTCATTATGTATACAATATATTTTATTTTGTTATTTTTAAAATATAATATATCTATTACATTATCATAACGCTTGCAAGTTAAGTTATAACTTAATACATTATCCATTTTACACATTAAGAGTATTAATAATATTTTTATCAAATTTATATTTTAAATGTGAAAACATTAAAATTGTAATTATTAATATTATAATTTAAAAAAGAAATTGTTTTGTTAAAGTTGCACTCAAATATTTGTACTCATGTTTATTATTCTATTAAATTTGTTTTATAAAGTAAATATACTTATGTGCAAAATATCCTAATTAATGTTAACTGATAATGCAATATAACTCATGTTTTGTATTATAAATAATTATGTACATGTATTTATATATAGATTTACATATATAATATCATTCTTTAATGTAAAAAATCCCATGGTAACAATACCATTACATGTATCTGTAACTTATAAACTAGGTTGGATAAGTTTAGATCTTTAACTGTATTGTCTTTATCAGATAAAGTGATTTGCTTAATTTACTTAAATAGATACAGAAGCCATATAGTGTAGAATTTTATCAACTAGATTTTTGTTAAATAAATACTTGATATATTCATTTGTGTAAAGTGTTATATAATTATATATTAATAAATATAATTTGTGTAATTGAATAATAATTGTGTAATCAGTTTTTCTCTTATGTGCCTAGATACTATTCGTTCCATACTAAGTTCGCATTAGGCAATAGCAGTACTACCAACATGAATTTCCTATTCATGCATGCCATCCTATGAGCCGTAGAGTGTTTCTAAAACCCAGCAAACATCACTCGTGGTAAGTTGTATATATATTCTCTTTTATATTATGTTTTACTTTAGTTAACACATCTAGAATTTTACAAAACTATTGCATCACTAGACTTTGTTTATACATTATATGATTATTATCTTAGAATTGGTGAAATAAACTCTCCTTTGGGACCCGTCTCTTTTGACTATTACGCTTTTTTACTGCTCCAATCCGAGTGGTATAGTTAAAAATTCTACTGTATTCGACTAACCACCGATTAGAGACGTGTACAGCACTCGTTTGAGTGATGTCGTATTTCTGGCCTTTTTATCGAAAAGTTCCGCCACCAGGCGGCAGTAGAGTGTTAGGTAGAGTGTTGACAGGTAGTACAATTTAAAGTACGGTGTAGCTGTGTACTAAGTACACCCTTTGTTATAATGAAATTAATTAGGTATTCTATTATTTTACTATATATTAGTATTGTAAATCATAGCATTATTGGACCGAAGTTTTATAAATGTTATTCAACATATTTTCAAAATATTCAGTTATACATCGCTCATATACAACCAATACAATCAATACAATATTATTACTTTACTTGATAAAATAATATATAATAATAAAATCGATCTCACTTTATCAGGTGGTTTGCTGCACTTACATGACCTTTCGATGACCTCTCCAGAGTGGCTAATTAAGAATGCCACCTATCGGGCCGACTGTTACATGTGCAAGAATGCGTCGACTGGGCAAACACTTTTCAAACTAGTGAAACCGGCCCCAGAAGACACCAACGGTTGGTTTTCGTCAATTTCGATGCTTGGCAATTTCGTAATTCACTTCGGAAACAACCCTTAACTACCAACCGATTGTGCACTGCGTCGTTTACGTCCACCGGCATGATTTCTAATTGTATACTTGTCGTCTGCGAAAGTATCCTTAGGTGTCCTCGGTTAATAAACCCGCGTGTAGCGTTACTACTATTATCTCGTTGGTAATTCTATTCATTTTCACAAAGACTGCAAATGGAAACTTGTCAACGATGAACGAAAAAAATCTATGGATTCCACAGTTTTCGATGAAATGTCTGTAATAATACCATATATGTAACTTGTTGTAAATAATGGTGCTAGGTTGTCAATATTTGTGATATATTGTAAATAATTGTTATAGAATTTAAGTTATTGGGTTGGTTTGTACTAATACACAAGTAGTGCATATCATATTTAAGTGAATACTTGCAAAACAATACTTTTAATTGTAAAAAAATGTAAAATTTTTTTTTAATAAATACATGAAAAAGCAAAATATAAATTTTCCTAGAATGATATAAAAATATCAAATGTAACTTATCTCACATTATAAAATACCATGTATTAATTGATAAATCAATGAAATACATATTGCTATTAAATTTCTTATTTGATAACAATATTAATAAACAAATATTAACAAAGGCATTATTTTCAGGCTAGTTAATGCAATAACAATTATTGATTACTCAATGCTAAACCAAGAAAAAAAGTCTCAAGCAAAGGTCAGATGATTCAACAAGATTGATATCTCATTTTCGCAAACTTAAATGCACATACACTCTCGTGCGTTCACCGTTAATAATTGTAATATGGATGTTGACGCATTATAATAAAATTATATTAAATTGTCTTTTCATTTTAATTAAACATTTGACAAAGATGAAATTAATTCTCAGTTTCATAGGAATAGTAATTCTAGACTTCATTGTAAACGAAGATAGAAATTATTGATTCGAGAACCAATTCCTAATAATTAACTAGTGCTAAATAATCTGAAATATTTCATTCTCATATCCACACCCTTATCCACGCCCCACCCATTCTCTCCTAACCATTCAACTTATTTGATCTTCACCTTATCCCTCTCCATAATACCGTTCCATCGCGCCTCTACTCCGCCCCGCAGATTTGGGATGCTTTTAATAATGCCTTCGTCGCCATGATTGGTCTCGTGTTCCATCCGGATATTCTTCCCGAATACTTTCGCGAAGGTCTCCGGGAACTCTACAATGACGGCGGCATCTACTGCGAGGTGCGAACCCTTCTCGGCCCGGTTCGTACTTACCGCCCGAGGCAATACTACGGAGAGCCGACCCTTGGTTTGGCATGTTTATACAACTAATGGAACACGTATAATCTATGGTTAGACTTGCCTCGCCCATTTGCATTTCACGATATCGTCAACTTTTGACTTCGAAAAATACAATCGTTTGCATATTAAATACGATACATATAGTATCGTACGGAAATGTATTCCATAATAATTGATTATTATTTATGAAATATAATTCAAAATAACAGTAGATACTTAAATCTATTTATAATATAAATCGTAGTTATTTCATACCCCAAATTAAATATCAATTGTTGAAATCTGCATTACGTATAGGGAGACCGCAGTAATTGCGTTTACCATGGTAAAGGATAGGGAAATATAGCTCTATATAAAATGTAAGACCACTTAATACTTGGAACTGTGCCAAGATTTTTTGACCAACTAATAAGTAATATATAGATGAGTATAGTTATGTTTTTATTTTTGAAAAATTCATTATATGTGTATTTATTTATCACTGTGAATTATACTTTATTTAAATATTATACTTTATACGAATAAATTTAATATTTTACTAATTAACTATTGTGTCATATATTAATTTCTAAATATAAAAACGTAACTATAAATATATATATAATATCTTTATATAACATTTTTTATAAATTGCCTACTTTTGAATGTGATGTTACAAATATAAATTCAGTAAGAAAGTGAAAATAATTATGCTGAGAAAACCAATTTCATAGTTTATGCACTTTTATTATAATTTATAAATTGATTGTTTATAGTAAAAAAATAGTATGGTTGTTTTTGGCATGATCAATAATGTGAGTATTGTCATGCACAATTCTAATGTAGTTCATGACCTAGATTATTTTCTTTGTAATTATTCACATGTGATTTACATGCTCAAAAAATATATTATTCATATTGTATATTTCTACTATTATATATAATTTTAACCCTCATCTAAATTCTATTATTGACTTTTAATTGTGACTTTTTTGATTTATCAAATAATATACGTTATTATTTATTAAACGTAAAATTCCCTAATAAATTACGGAAAAAAAGAATTTTAAAATATATATAAATAATATATTTAATAAAATAACTTTGTGAAATCTATTTTGCATTCTATATATAGCCTATATATAGGTTATACATCATAATAGATTACTTATTTATGTTATTATAAAGTTAAATTATATTAAATTAAGCAAATTCAGATTATATGATTTAATCCAAATTTGCTAATTATTTCTATTTATAATATATAATATATTGTCAATGTCATGCATTAAATCATACATACAGACATATATACAAAGTATTAATTTATGAGTCTATATTTGTGTATATCATTATATGTAATTGTTAAAATCATATCGGCGAAAAAATACATTTACTATATATATATATAAGTTATTCGTATTTTCTCGTATATATATTTTAGATAGATGACCCAATCAATAATATATGAATTGTTGTACTTAGTCATTACATTTGTAATATATAGTTTCAAATCAAAATATATTTATAGTAAAATATTAAAATATATTTATATTAAACTATATTTATAGTAAATATATCATAATATTTATAATTCTAATAGACAGGTCATTTAAAAGTTTAATTGACAGCTAGATATTCCCCTAATTAGGACTTTTTTTTTGGTATAATTGGTAATATTTGAAATGCACTTTATCTTATAAATGTTTAAAATCTCCTAAATGTATTATCTGTACGTGATTTATATATATTAAGTTCATTTTTATATGTTAGAATTATATAAAATACATTAATATGTAAACGGCGCTACAAAATATACAAACATCCGAGAACACATAAAAATTTCGCAGCAGGACAAATTATGCATGACATTATTTGACAACTAGATAAATAACTGGATATTCAAATATCCACATTTTAAAATTTATAAAACAAATTATAAAAATAATTTATTAGTTAATTTATTATTTTCAATATTTATTATTTTCACAACCTTTATAAACATGCAATTTATTCAATTTTTATTGCATTTTCAATCTAAAATTTTACAAAAGTATTAATAACATATAAATTAAATAAATCTAAATAAATGAAAATGAAATGAATACAAATTTTTGATTGATATTTGATCACAGCAGACTTCCCTTAAATATTATTTCTGAATATAAAGCAAATTATTTAGATATAATAAATATAGTTATACTTATAGATATATGTACTGTAGCATAGTATGCATGGAAAATTATTATTAGTTTATTATAATTAATTAATATTTTATTATGTAATATAGCAATTATTATGCACATACCTAATACATATATGTTTGATATGTTTATATTGGTTTTATAATAAATCATTAATTAAACTTAATATTTAGAACATTTCATCAAAAATCAGTTATTTAGAGTAATTTTTTCATTAAATTAAATTTGATTGTTATTTTAATATACTAATGTATTATCAATGTAGGATAAAGAACAATATTGTATTTATAGAAATACAAATTTGATAAAATTATATTTTATGAAAAATTACGGATTAAGTATATTATTACAAAAAATAGAATTAGTACAATACTGGTAAATTGTATTTTTTGAACATTACATCAGAGATTAGAAAAGCAGAACTATACCACTAGAATATTATCATTATTTCACGTTTAGCTTAGACTAGTTTATTTTTTACAGTTTCTTTCTCCAATCATAAAGATATCTTCACATTAGTATTATCATGACAACAATCCTTTTCATTCCCCGCACCCGGCCACCCTAACGCCCGTCAATCACATTTAACAGATAGTAAATTCGGAAGGAAAACTATTCGATAAGGACTGGACAGTACAACTATATATTCGGGTCATAAAAGAATTTAAAGCTCTGCATTCAGACTTCTTGGGAGTGAAGATGATCTACTGTGCGCATAGGTTTGTTATATCTAAGCCAAGACCTACTACTAATGGCAACTTGCATCCACTCTATTTGTTTATAGCAAGTCTTTTAATGAATTGGCGGTTTCTTCTTTCCATTTGCCATGCTACCAATATGTTCTACTCTCCTCCGTCAACCCTCCGTCAACCCTCCGTTAGACTCTACCTAGTTTCAGGTAATTTCACCATTTACTTCGCAGACTCGCCGATGAGTTAACGATAAAGGAATCCGTACTCGAAGCTATCCAATTGCATCGCAAGTACCCTGAATATATAATTGGCTACGACTTAGTTGGTTTGTACTAGGTATTGAAATGAGGTCGCTCTTTAAATACGATACGATTGTAAACAATTCTACTTGCCCTGCCCTTCAGTATATATTTTTTACTATATTCTGTGTTACCGATAAATTAATATTGTTAAATAACGTTTTAAATTTGATATGCTGAGATATATTAGATTTCTATTGATTAAGTTCGTTGTACTGCTACTATTTCCAGCTCTACTCTATTGATTTATTTCAAATTAACAATAAATTGTGATTCGATCCAACTGTCCAAATAGTTTTTAATTGTCCTTTATCTTTTATCTTTATATCTTTAAATTTTCTTCCGATTACTAAATATATATTTTGCTTATTGTTAAAGTTTTAGTAGTTCGTATTTTATATTCAATTATAAATTACGTTAACATTATAATCAATTCTATTCGATGTTTGCCATGTTTAATAAAGCCGATATCTTTATTCAGGCAGGGAGGATCACGGGAACTCGTTGAAGTTTTTCTTGAATGAACTTTTGACACTGCCTCAACAAAACAATATTACTCTCCCATTTTTCTTTCATGCCGGAGAAACAGGTATCCCTCACTCAATCACTCTATCTCTCCGTGTGTTCTCCTTTTAATCATTTTCTCTTCATCTCAATTCTCGATCTTTAATTCCCATCTTCCACGTTTTCTTTATTTATCCCAGTTTGGCAAGACATGGACGTAGACGATAATTTATTTGATGCTCTACTATTAAACACGTCCCGGATTGGTCACGGATTCGCTCTAATTAAGCACCCCTTGCTAATGAAAATTGTGAAAGAACGAGGCATAGCGGTTGAATTAAACCCAATTTCAAACCAGGTTTCAAATTTGTTTATTTCTAAGATACATGTCCAATTTTACTATTCGTAATTCGTAATAATAGATAATTTCTATAATTAAAATAATTATTAAATATAACTTTGAATTCAATTATTTATGTAATTGTAATAATGCAATTTCAATACAAATTGTTGAGAAATATCGTTGAGAAGTTAGAAATCCCCTTGACCCACTTTAATAACACGCTTTGACCGGCTCTTCTAGTATGAATAATAGAAGCGCTTAATCTGACTCGGGATGTTTAATGCGCTCTCAGGTATTATTATTGGTCGACGACCTTCGAAATCACCCCGGTGCCGTGATTATCGGCCACGACCTCCCGTGCGTGATTTCCAGCGACGACCCGGGGATGTGGGGCGCTTTACCTCTCACCGATGATTACTACGCCACCTTTATGGCGTTGTGCGGATCCCGCGCTGACCTCAGAACTCTTAAACAGCTGTTCCTCAATAGTATCAGGTTGTTGTCGCAAACAAATGTTACTTTCTCTCTGTGAAGGAGAATCGGAACGTTGTTACATTATTAAGGATTAAATGAAATTACTAGGAATATCCTTATTAAATATTTGTTTAAGTCTGCTTAAAGGCGTAACCTTCGTTTTTAATTTTTTTTACAAAATATTTTTATAATAAAATTTTAAAATTTAATTAATTATCTTTAAAATGATGTATAACTTGTTTTATAAAAGTAACTATAAGTGCATCAAATATATATTTTAAATTTATGCCTGGAAAAAAATAATGTTTATTATTTTATTAATTTGTAAAATATTTTCATAATATGGGTTTAAATTAGTATATTTTCGTTTACTAATATAATTTCAATTTAAATTTTTTTAAAATCATTGCACAGAAAATAACTTTGATTGTATTCAATAGGTGGCACTAATGTGTATAACCAATGAAACGAAAGAATTTTATTCAAACATAAATACTTTCTTTTGTATTGAAATTTTCACCTGTCAATTTTATTTTTATTTACACTCGAATTCTCATCATTATGTCTCCACCTAACAAACGTAGTAAATCTATGAAGAGTATATGCCAACAAAAAGTAAGTACACTATCTATTAAACTATAATATATTTAGCAAAATGTACAAAAATATAATTTAATAATAGTTTTTCAATAATAGTTTTTCTATGATGTAAAAAAATTGATTTCAACTATATGAAATTTTGTTTGACATTCATATTTTATAATAAGTGTGTTAATACATATTTGTTATAACTAATTGTAGTATTTGAAAAACACACTAAATAAGTAAATAATTTATTAGTAATAAAGTCATATTATGTTCATAAAATAATTATTATTATAAAAATTTGATAATTCTAAGAAAGTTGTATTTATTTGTATTTTTATATTATCTAGAACTAATAAAATATATTTGCTAAACATTAAATAAATA
This sequence comes from Osedax frankpressi, assembly GCA_964035775.1. NCBI lineage: Eukaryota > Metazoa > Annelida > Polychaeta > Sabellida > Siboglinidae > Osedax > Osedax frankpressi. The sequence continues at coordinate 37,313,134 of OZ038314.1, read as the reverse complement.
TACAATTATATTAATTTATGACACATGTTATTATCAGTAATTTATTTATTAGATATCAGACAAATACATCAACAATGAAGCTAGCACTAGTGAACAAAAATTAAACATGTTTGAGATTACATCAAGTGATAACGATGACACTCTCTTTTCTGGAAGGAAGAAACCGGCTCATGGGAGCAGTATTTTTCCAAAGGTTGTTTGCTGTACTGGTTTGCTTCAGATGTAAGCAAGAAGGTACAGTAAGTATAAACACTGTGACAATCTATGGGACCAGTTAGAAAGTTCTCATCAATTGTACATATTGCGGTGAACTTCTCACTACGTGGACGCAGAGACAACTCAGTGACTATAACCATTATGCATTCCTATATAATGTACATTGTACAATGTACAGTCAGTGAAAGCGGCTCATAATAATGGTATCCGCTGCAAGGGATTGCAATCTTTGCTGAGTAATTTAGGATTGACGACATTGAGCCAAGTATCTTTTCAAAATAAAAGGTAATAATTATTATAATATAATAACTGAATTTAAATTTAATTACATAATTTTTATACAGATAGCTAACTCTAAATGCCAAAAGGTAGTTGGAGTTATATTAGCAAGTAATGTGAACTACCCCATCTCATGCAATCCTATAAAAGATATTATGGTCTCGTGCGATGTTTAATGGATGAAAAGAGGTTACAAGTCCAAGTATGGCATAGATTTTGTAATATATAATTATACTGGACTTGTAATCAACTTTGAGATATTGAGCATGTAATATCATGTTTATTATTATAATAATAATAATGTTGTGAATATATAAATAATAAATATATATTTTTATATATTGCAGAAATATGTTGCTAACAAGAATGCTGATAATGACTGGAAGGAGGAACACAAAGCTGAATGTCGTAAAAACTATAGCGGATATTCTGGTGACATGGAGGTAAATACTTATATAAATATAATATGTTTGATCATGTACAATAGGTTGATATAAATAATAGGTTCATGGTGCAGAATTAATTTGGGTACGCTCTTTAGAAGTATGGTCTCCGTTATTCTACGATGCTTTCTGATGGTGACGGAAAAGCACATACGAAGGTGAACACTCATCCTTTCTTGGTCAGCAAGGAAGAGTGCATTAATCATATGCATAAGAAGTCAAGTAAAAGGCTACAACTAGTTAAGGTGCTGGAAGTACAAATTTGTAATATTTTTTTAACTATTTTTTTATAATATTTCAATTATTTACTCATTTATTTATTTTTATATATTATTATCTACTCTCCTTATAATCTAATATACTTTATTTGTATATATTATATTATAATATTATATATTTAATAAATAATAACTGATAATAATCTTATTTATTTACTTTTAATTACAATAAATTAATATAAAAACTTTAGAAGTTTATATCTCAGAATAATTTTATTAGGTTTTTTTTTAAACAATGATAACTTTTATAAACTTAGATGAATGTCCATGCAATTTTCTGAATATGTACATGATATATTTCTTATAAAAAGTACTTTCTTAAAAATATATGATTAAACTGTTTAGATACACTCATGATGTAAAATGTGAAAAAATTGAGATTTTAAAATAAATTAAAAAATAAATATATAAACTTATTTATCGTGGTCTTCTAATTATTTTTTAAATAACTATATCTACAGATATAGTTATTATCTAAATATTTTTGAAAAAAATTCGCAATTTATTATAAATCTAAAAAGTTATCACCATTCTAGTAGACATATCTATAGACATATCTATAGACATATCTATAGACATCTATAGACATATTCTAGTAGACATATTGTCTACATATTGTCCTTATCTATTACCTGTAAATCACGCGAAGGTTACGCCTCCCCTTATGTGTATATAGTTATAACAATGTTGGCATAATTATTATTTTATTATTTATCTATTGAAATGTATTATAAATTATTAATTACTTTTTTTTTATAATAATCAAAGATAATATCATCTCTCGAGTAACATAATTTCACCCAATAAAAACTATAAATATCTGATGACTAATATATAATTATACTATAATAGGTATAAAATAAATAATTAATAATAATTATATAGGATAATCTGAATTATAATATCTATGTGCGTAATAATGTATTTGTATTTTATATAAAATTGTAAATATATATGGTTGATGGTTCATTTCTTTATTCGTATAAATTATATATATCAAAAAAATCAAATCCCATCGTTCACAATCGAAGCAAATAAATTTAAATCGATAACATATATCAATTATCAGGCAATTAAAGTGTCCCTATTGTATTCTCTTCTTGGTCATATTCCATGTCCTGGTATTTATTTGTAAGTTGATATCGATGATATGCAGCTAGAACTATCTAAACGTCTAATTATTTAAAACAAAAAATAACAATTACTATATAGGAATTATCTAGATAACTGTCAAAAAAATTAGTAATTTTATTATAAATCTAAAAAGTTATCACCATTCTAGTAGTCATATTTTTCCCCTATCTATTACAAGTAAATCACGCGAAGTTTACACCTCCCCTTAACCTTTTTTTGAAAACTGCTTAACCTTTTTTGCTTCAATAACTATTTTTATCTTGTTATTATATTGTTTAGATATCAAAGTTTTTCAAATAAATTTCAATTTTTTATTTCTCATAAATATATTATATTATATAATATTATAAATATTATGAATATAAAACTATTATTTATTTTAAAGATTACTAAAATAGCACAATATCATGTTTTATATTAAAAAAATAAATATATTACATATTTAAAATTTTATCAATTTTTTTTTGTCGTAAAATTTATATAATACTACTTTTCATAATGCATTACTTTTATTAGGTATATACATATCTAGTAATTGTTTCAGATAATACAATACTCATTATAGTAATCTTTATTTAGTTTAAAGTAATCTATATATCAAAAGTAATGATAAATATAAGTTGCTGTATATTTTATTATTTTTCAAATAATTATTACAATAAAAATAAATAAAAAATTGTATTTTTTATGAATAATAAATCTGTTAATTACTTTAATATCACATATATTTATTATATGAATTAAATAATACAGGTAGAAATATACATGTCGATTGTTTATTTTAGATAATATAATTAGCTTTACAGTGGTTTTTAAATTAGTAAATTAATATAGTATAAGTTATGATAAGTATTGAGTAAGATATTTACAAATTATTAAAATTATTTAATTTTCTCAAAGATAAATTCTGTGTATCTACTTTAGATAGGATAATAGGTTAATAGATAACTATTTCCTTCGATATTAATGTGTTTTAAAAAATGATAATTTGTATTTATTATTAAAAATTTATTTAATATTAGTTATATATATTTATTTTTGATGTTGAGGCTTAGTATTTGCTAATAACATATTCTAAAAAATTGCATTTGTTAAACAATTATTTGTAATCCTTGTAATATTTGTAATCCTGTAAAAGTATATTTTATTTAGAATAATGACTATTTTTTATAAATAAAGGTTAAGTTGTTTTTCAAAAAGGGTTAAGCGAAGATAGTTTATTTTGCAAATGATTGCGGCGCTTATAATTGTGAAACCTTCTCGATTCCCAGGTATAGCGGAATGAACCAAACGGAAAAGGCAAAAGCAATACTTGTTTATGAAAAGATGTGGTCAAATTACATAAATAACTATGTGCAGTCCTTACGTCAATCTAAAAAGTAAACTGTAAACCATTATAAATGAGACTTACCTACGCTTGTCTGAATTGCAGTTTACATTAATTGCAATTTTTTAATTTATATTTAGAATTATTATAAATAAAATTCATTTTATTTCCACATGCTTAAAATAAAAGTGATTATTAAATAATTCTTTGTTTAAAATTACTGATGCAAATAATTTATTTCAATTGTCAATAAGTATAATTTTATAGTATTGTGTTTTATAGAACTAGATTATTTGTTTTGTGATCAAATATACTCATCTATTGTATGCATTATTATCTCATCGATGTACTTTCTAATATATAATTAATACACAATGAAACTGCTCTCCGTAATGCAATATTCTTTTTATCTAATAGAAATTATTTATCAAATATTGTCAAATTGTTAATTAGAGTATACATTTGGGAAAGAATCATAATAAAAAATATTCTGATTGATTCAACAGGACCTACCTATTACACTCAACTCTTTTTCTTTTGATCTCATAAACATGCCGACAATCAAATAATATTTATAAATAGCATTGCATTTTGTATAAGTAGATATGGGTATAGTGTCTAAAATGATAAAATATAACCAATGTTATAGTTAAAAATTGTATAAAATAAAGAAATACTATATTATATGTAGTGTTTTATTATGCATTACACTTCTGCATATATTATTTGTATTAATTGTATAGTAGTATACTTCTTGTATATATACAATTATAATATGATATAACATAAAATACTTAGTATACTAATAGTATATCAATATATTTATAATAATAAATATATGACTTTATATTTTTATATTAATCGATTTTAAAATCAAATACCGGATATAGTAATAATATAAGTGTGAGTATCGCTGCAGCGGTGATGAATAAAGCATAGCGTATTTTATTTACAAAAGGATATCAAATCGATTATATTCCATAAAAAATGACTCTAAATAGTTTATCAATTATATCTATTTATACTAATTGATTGTTGTTTATATAATTTACTTGTATCTAAGGTCTAAGGGGTTTCACTCATTATCTTTCTCATTCATAGATTTCTATTTTCCGGTAAATAGAAATCTATGGTCCCATGTAATACAATAAAATATTTTAAATGGCCGAAAATGTAAACAACCGCCATTATGGTCATTTTTCAATATTTTAATTTTTTTTATATATTTTAAATATCAATTTATGTTTTATGATAATATTATAAGTAATTTACAGTATTGGTATATAATTATATAACTCTACTAATAAGTACAACTTATTAAAAGACACAGATAATTTATAAAAAATGTTTATTGATGATTTATAAACCCAAATATTATTTGTATTTTCAATACAAATAATATTTTATAAATATCATCATTTTTTTAAATATCAATTTATATTTGTTTATAATTTTGTGTTATAAGAAATCTATTAAATACATCATTTAATATATATATTGTATATAATATGTATTACATATGGTTCAATATTAACAATTATGGACCGATGTAATCTTGGATTGTATTAGACAATTATATTGAATTATATTAGATAAAAATATCAATTAAGAAATAATGGATGGAATATCGCAGTACACCCTAAATACAAGTAGTAATAATTTCGCTAACAATGTAAGGAATCACATTGCAGAGTATTGGTAAATTAATGGTAGTGTTGGATAGCAATAAAACTATGTAATACGAATAAATAAATATTAATATATTCACAAATTTATTAATCCATTTGTAATAATGATAATTATGCAGTTCATTCTATGGATACTTCAAATTATCTTAATTAGTATCTGATAAAACTCATGATTTCATTTTAGAATTGAACATAAAAAAGAAATTTATATAAATTATTTTCAAATAAATATATAATATTTGTATATATAGTTATGTGATTTTCTTTTTTTAGAAAATCAAGTTTAATTAGTTGTTAATAATAATTATTTTATTATAAAACGTTACTGAATGAATTAGTTAAGTATTTTAATTATAAAGATTAAGTTTTAAAGATTATAAAAGAATAGATGATAATTATGAATAGAATATATTAAGTTACCATGTAAAAATATATAACGATAATAAAATAATTACATTGTAAACAAAATATACAAATATGATTATAATTTTCCACTACCATAATCCGATGAAGGTCCTAACACGTACATATTTATATCCGCATGACTGTAACTACTCTATTATAATTATATTCTGCTTTACAAAATATAAGATTAGTTGGAATTATCTATGAAAAGTATTTAGATATATTTTTAATATAACTTATCATATCGCAGATAAGCATCAAGTCAAATTAGATATTTGTATTATTATTTTGTTATCGCAAATCACTTCTAAAATTAATATATATTTCATTTAATATTATATTTAAAAGGTATAAATAGTACTGGAACATTTATTTGTACGGTTCCAATACGGTTCCGGAACATTTATTAGTACGTTCCGGCGCGATTCCTGAACATTTGCATGCCATTTTAATTATTATTAATTAATTAAAGAAACTATATGTTTTAAGAAATTCTATTATTAATAAACCATAATATAATATTAGGATTCTTTTTATTTTATTTATTATAAAATGATCAGTAAGGAAAAATGACACATGTGTGATTAACAGCTATCACTTTTAGTTTTCTATATGATGCATATAAAAAATATCATTTTATAAATGTATTTATACGTTATATAATAGTGAATATTTTGTTTACAACAAAACTAACACTCGTACCATTATATAACATGTACGTCGTTCGTCGTACGTATTCAAATGAACACATTAGTAATATCATTATGTATAAAATATAAAAAATATGCGAAATCTCGATACATTATAGTATTCCTATTAAGCATTGAAGGGCAGCCGATCTTTCAAGGTCTTCGGCGGTAGTCCAGTTCCAGGGCATCGGAAAGTGTCCGTGTACTGGTTCATCGGTAGTTACCCAGTCGAATACCTCGGGTACATATTCCGATGATGCAGGTATCTCATCCCTTCTATAAACACTATGAAGTCGGGAATTCCTGTAATTCCGTGTACCGGAAATATCGGATATGTTTGTTTTAAACTCGCTTTCCTCGTGCCTAGGAATAGATCGTATATGTATGTATTATGTAAAATGTAAAATATAATACAGTATATTATTATATATAATTACTAATAATTATAAATAAGTAGTAGTTAGGTTAGAGCATAGTATGGATATATTTATAAAATAAATTATCTCGTATTAAAATATTAAATTTAAATTAATTTTAAAATATTTAATTCATATTTATTTAGAAATATTAATAAATTGTACTTAATAAAATGCATGTGTACTAATAATTAACATATTTAAATTTCACATCTGATTTAAAAAGCTAATATAGTTATTTTTAATGTATTTATTTGTATACTACTTCGATAAACTTAATTTCTGTTTTTATTATAAAATAAATATATTAAATTATATACTTGAAAATTATATTTTTATTATACTCTTTACATTTAAGATTAATAATATATGACCTAGTAAACCTAAATACAATTTGTTTAATACGGAATCTAAGAATTTAAAAAATTCTGATTAGAGTTACTTACTTTGAATCACATGACCCCAAAATTGGATTTATTTCATCGAGTAACTCGATCATCTCTATAATTTCATTGATCTGGATGTCGATGTCCATTTCAATGTCCATAATTTCTAAATATATGAATACAATACAATAATATATAACTAATTTAACGGTGTTGGTAATATATGGATACTTTCTCAAATGAATAAGTTTTAAACACGATAACAACTGAGGAAATGGAATAGATCTTTATAATTCCTATTGGTCAGGATTCTCTCTTGTAATCCAAATCGACCCCTAGTTAGTCCAGCGATTAGGATCTGTCTTCCTATAGGTCCACCTCGAGTATAAATTAATTATGTGTCGTTATATATCGTAAATACGAATTTCACAACTAAAACAGTATAGTTAGATCTGATATCATAAATATTGATTTAGATTCTAAGTTGCGGATTTAAATTCAGTCACAATCATTTAGAAAATCGCAATGCTATATAATAAATTGGTAATGATTATAGATTAAATATTAGTAAAATATCATCTACTTATTTAATAATACTAGGTATGATATATGTATTATTATTTCATAAAATTATTATTCAATTTATCAGATATCTATATATATATATATATTATATTTTATATAAATATATATGTATTATATATATAATTAAGATAATTAACTTTATAATGAATGTATAATAAACAATATTTCAATTTTCAAATCTATTGTATTTATAATTCTCCTTGAAATGCATGTCATCAATATCAACTTCCAAATAAATACCGGGGCGTGGCTAAATGGCCAAGTAGAGAATAAAATAAGAAAACTTTGATTACTTGATAATTGATATATGTTATCGATTTAAATTGATTTGCTTCGATTGTGAACGATGGGCATTGATTTTTTGGTTATAAATAGTATATAAGTATAAAGAAATGCCCCATAATCCAAAAGTATGTATCACATATCCTATTACATATCCTAAATCTACCGATATATTACCAATTTATTAATTTAAATACAGTATTGTAACTTAGTACAATATATCTTATACTTGTAGAATATACATACCCAATTCATTATAATTAATGAATAGTCTATATAAGATATTTGATGAAGAAAATCCAAAATGATTATATAAACTAGATAGATTGAAAGATAGATTAACACGAATTAACTAAAAACTACATTACGTAATACTGCGTATATCTCAAACATCTAGAACGTTATTGACACATTGTTTTAAACAGACTTTGTATTACTATATACACATATTTAATATGTATATAGTTATAACAACGCTGGCATAATTATTATTTTATTATTTGTTTATTGAAATGTATTATTATATATTAATAATTACAAATTTTATATAATAATCAAAGATAATATCATGTCTCTTATAACATAATTTCACCCAAGAAAACTCTAAATATCTTATGACTAATATATAATTATAATATAATATGTATAAAATAATTAATTAATAATTATTATATAGGATACTATGAATTATAATATATGTGTAATAATGTATCTGTATTTTAAATAAAATAATATATATATATGGATTATGGGGCATTTATTTATACTTATATACTATTTATAACCAAAAAATCAATGCCCATCGTTCACAATCGAAGCAAATCAATTTAAATCGATAACATATATCAATTATCAAGTAATCAAAGTTTTCTTATTTTATTCTCTACTTGGCCATTTAGCCACGCCCCGGTATTTATCTGGAAGTTGATATTGATGACATGCATTTCAAGGAGAATTATAAATACAATAGATTTGAAAATTGAAATATTGTTTATTATACATTCATTATAAAGTTAATTATCTTAATTATATATATAATAAATATATATTTATATAAAATATACAATATATATATATATATATATATATATATATATATATATATATAGATATCTGATAAATTGAATAATAATTTTATGAAATAAAAATTATATTATTGTATAATTAGCACATAAATTTATTTCTATTATATTACATTGTATATGTATATAAATGTATTATATAAATATTATATATATTATAAAATCAACCATGTATTTTCCCTATGTGATTTTTGTATTTGTTATATATGTATACTATTACTCGCATAATCTACTTTTAGAATATCAAATAATAATAATTATTTATTTTAAGTGATCATTATTTTAAAGAGAATTGAATACTTTTACTGGTGGAATATAAATTAAACTTCTATAATTTGTGTTAATTAAGCTTTTTTCCTATTTTTAATTATTATTGATTAAATATTTAATTTTCATATTTTACATAACATAACATAGATCGAGTAGATAAGATTAAGTATTTAACAAGTAATTATGTAATTATAATATAATATAGTATTATTTTTTTAAAAAATATATAACAAACAATCCATTTTAAATAATATTATATCATATTTACTTAAGTACTCGTTAATATATATATACATATATCATACCTAGTATTATTAAATAAGTAGATGATATTTTACTAGTATTTAATCATTACCAATTTATTATATAGCATTGCGATTTTCTAAATGATTGTGACAGAATTTAAATCCGCAAATTAGAATCTAAATCAATATTTATGATATCAGATCTAACTATACTGTTTTAGTTGTGAAATTTGTATTTACGATATATAACGACACATAATTAATTTATACTCGAGGTGGACCTATAGGAAGACAGATCCTAATCGCTGGACTAACTTAGTGGACGATTTGGATTACAAGAGAGAATCCTGACCAATAGGAATTATAAAGATCTATTCCATTTCCTCAGTTATTATCATGTTTAAAACTTATTCATTTGAGAAAGTATCCATATATTACCAACACCGTTAAATTAGTTATATATTATTGTATTGTATTCATATATTTAGAAATTATGGACATTGAAATGGACATCGACATCCAGATCAATGAAATTATAGAGATGATCGAGTTACTCGATGAAATAAATCCAATTTTGGGGTCACGTGATTCAAAGTAAGTAACTCTAATCAGAATTTTTTAAATTCTTAGATTCCGTATTAAAAAATTGTATTTAGGTTTACTAGGTCATATATTATTAATCTTAAATGTAAATAGTATAATAAATATATCATTTTCAAGTATATAATTTCATATTTTTATTTTATAATAAAAACCGAAATTAAGTTTATCGAAGTAGTATACAAATAAATACATTAAAAATAACTATGTTAGCTTTTTAAATAAGATGTGAAATTTAAATATGTTAATTATTAGTACACATGCATTTTATTAAGTACAATTTATTAATATTTCTAAATAAATATTAATTAAATATTTTAAAATTAATTTAAATTTAATATTTTAATACGAGATAATTTATTTTATAAATATATCGATACTATGCTCTAACATAACTACTACTTATTTATAATTATTAGTAATTATATATAATAATATAATGTATTATATTTTATATTTTACATAATACATACATATACGACCTATTCCTAGGCACGAGGAAATCGAGTCTAAAACAAACGTATCCGATATTTCCGGTAGACGGAATTACAGGAATTCCCGACTTCATAGTGTTTATAGAAGGGATGAGATACCTGCATCATCGGAATGTGTACCTGAGGTATTCGACTGGGTGACTACCGATGAACCAGTACACGGACACTTTCCGATGCCCTGGAACTGGACTACCGCCGAAGACCTTGAAAGATCGGCTGCCCTTCAATGCTTAATCGGAATACTATAATGTATCGAGATTTCGCATATTTTTTATATTTTATACATAATGATATTACTAATGTGTTCATTTGAATACGTACGACGTACATGTTATATAATAGTACGAGTGTTAGTTTTGTTGTAAACAAAATATTCACTATTATATAACGTATAAATACATTTATAAAATGATATTTTTTATATGCATCATATAGAAAACTAAAAGTGATAGCTGTTAATCACACATGTGTCATTTTTCCTAACTGATCATTTTATTATAAATAAAATAAAAAGAATCCTAATATCATATTATGGTTTATTAATAATAGAATTTCTTAAAACATATGGTTTCTTTAAATAATTAATAATAATAATTAAAACGGCATGCAAATGTTCAGAAACCGTGCCCGAACGTACTAATAAATGTTCGGAACCTTATCGGAACGTACCAATAAATGTTCCAGTACTATTTATACCTTTTAAATATAATATTAAATGAAAGATATATTAATTTTAGAATTGATTTGCGATAACAAAATAATAATACAAATATCTAATTTGACTTGATGCTTATCTGCGATATGATAAGTTATATTAAAAATATATCTAAATACTTTTCATAGATAATTCCAACTAATCTTATATTTTGTAAAGCAGAATATAATTATAATAGAGTATACTCTGTAACTATAGTTACAGTCATGCGGGTAGAAATATGTACGTGTTAGGACCTTCATCGTATTATGGTAGTGGAAAATTATAATCATATTTGTATATTTTGTTTACAATGTAATTATTTTATTATCGTTATATATGTTTACATACTAACTTAATATATTCTATTCATAATTATCATCTATTCTTTTATAATCTTTAAAACTTATAATTAAAATATATAACTAATCCATTCAGTAACGTTTTATAATAAAATAATTATTATTAATAACTAATTAAACTTGATTTTCTAAAAAAAAGAAAATCACATAACGATATATACAAATATTATATATTTATTTGAAAATAATTTATATAAATTTCTTTTTTATGTTCAATTCTAAAATGAAATCATGAGTTTTATCAGATACTAATTAAGAAAATTTGAAGTATCCATAGAATGAACTGCATAATTATCATTATTATTATTACAAATGGGTAAATAAATTTGTAATCCCGGTAATTCTAAATAAATAAATTATCAACGCTTAAACATATTTCAGAAAATGAAATATGTTTAATTAGTATTTAAAAGAATCCAATATAATTTTTAAATTATCATAGTTTTTCATTAATTATAATCAATTTTTAAATTATCACAGTATAGTAAGGTTTATATTATTTAGGAGATTCGAAGAAACTTTGTCAATGATTTTTTGAAATACATTTTATAAATCTTCGGATGAATGCTGAAAAATCAAAATATAAATTAAAATTTTCGTTAATAAGTGTAATTAATAAGTGTATAAAATTAATAAGTGTATTAGTGTAATAAATTAATAAGTGTATAAAATACTTTTTGGAATTATGATAATAATAATTTAGGTTATTTATGTACGAAACTTTAATTATACAAAATGGTTAACGTATGCATGAAGTGATTAAATAAAATAAGAAATATAATTAAAGTTTTGTGTCAATCTATGTCAATTATTCGTAAAAGTAAAATTATAGTAATATTATATAACATATACATTATCATAAACATTTTATAATAAGATTTCCTGTTTCAATATAACTTTATATATTAATATATATATATATATATATATATATATATATATATATATATATATATACATATATTAGTATATAATATAATTTAATTTTTAATATTTAGTGAAATCTATTTAGCCGTAAATATTAGTTATAGAAATATTTATTTTAACTATAGCTAAAAATTAATATATTATAGTTAAAAATTAAATGACTATACATATTTATTTAATTTTTAACTATATATAGTTAAAAATTATATTATATTATAATATAACAAAATATTTAATATATAATCTACATAAATAGTAATTAGTGTTAATATATCTGTCGGTTAGATACCATTGAAATATATTTAATACATGTATTATCACATATTCCACTTGATTTAATATTTTGATACACACGTTATCATTTTAGTTATTTTTGACCTTTAATTTAATAATAATACAGCTAAATAATAATAATACAGCTTGGTTAATTTCATATAAATAGTTAACTTCACATAGAAATAGATATGTATGCCATTATTTACTATTATAACAAAACAAAGCAAAGCCCATATATCAAAATTAGAATAGATAAATAAAATTGACATATACAATAAATAAATTAAATCCTAGTTCTAGGATTGCAATTAATGTGTATGCTGTCAGAGCTAAATACATTACTGAAATAGTGGTATATGTATTTATAATATGTAAGATTTACTCGATGTTTACAGATCGTAATCGCTGGTCTATTTATGATGGGAGATATGGATTATAAGCTAGTATACTGACCAATAGGAATGATTCAAATGTATCATAAAACTTAGTTTTTTATTATAATTACAAATGTTTCATAAAAGTTACTATCATAATATTTCTATTAATATAAATTAGTTATACATTATTAATTTGAATTTGTATAATGAAATACATCCGGAGCCAAGTGAGTCTGAGTTATTAACATTTATCAGAATTGTTGCAATTCATCGAATCTGTATTTAAACAAATTGTATTTAATAGGTCATACATTTATATTTTTAAAGAATACAATAATATATTATTTTCAAGTATACAATTTAATATATTTATTTCATCATTAAATTTATCTAAGTAGTATGCAGAGCACTTTGAATAAGTTTAACATTATTAGCCATTTAAACTAGATTTTAAATATGTCAATATTAATTACTATAGCAATGATCATTGTATATTTAATTAAGTTAATTATTTTAAATTAATTTAATAGGAATATTATAATAAAAGATGCGGTTACTTGATAAATTAATTAATATATTAATATGTTCTAACCAAAAGACCTAAATATTGCTCATTAATTTTAATTATTAAAAATATATAATAGTAAGGCATAATACATTTAAATATTAATAACACTGCATATAATAATTATTATTTTAGATATTATCTCATCTACCTATTCTTAGGAATGAGCTCTTCAATAGATGCATCCTCCGTTACAATTTCTGTAAACACTGATAAGATCTCTGTTTATAACACGTCAGCTATTTTCTGTACATAATATTCGAATACTTCCCGAGTTAACAACATATATAGCTGGATGTGAACAGTAAGATGTTGCAATAGTAAGTAGACATTATACCTATAACCTAGAACTGAACTACCAACCAAGACATTGAAAGATCGGCACTTCGATACTTAAAAAGAAGACATTAATATATCGAGATCCGTTTATTTTATAATATATTGCATATATTTAGTTGAATTTAATACGTACACTATACGTCCTACAGTTATATAATATTACGGATCTTCATTTTTATTTTATACAAAAGTACGCACTATTATATAACATATAAATACATTTACGAAATGATCGTCTTGCTATGCATCAGTTAGAAAACTATAAGCAATAGCTACTAACCACAAGTGCCGTTAGAACTTATTGATATGTTTTTATTATGTCATCCTTTATTTAGAATAATTATTGATTGTAACCGGGTACAGTATAACTTGAATATATATATATATATATATATATATATATATATATATATATATATATGTATATATATATATATATATATATATATAAATATACAATTCTCATATAATTAAATTTAAATAACATTATAATGAAAATATAAAATAATATTATTATAATACAATAATACTATTGATATAACAATCATTAACTCAATTAACTCATTATTAGTTTACAAATATTTACAAATGACGAAAATTGTTATAGTTTATTGGAAAAACGTCTACCTTGTTATTACATGTTTCGTTATGTCTTCAAAAAGAGTATTTTGTTCTAAATCCGCCTTCCTATGATCCAATGATCCGCCTTCCAATTCCAGGGGATTGGTAATGTACAGTATCATATGAAGTTATCCAATACAATAATTCAGGTGATATTTTAATTTCTTGTTCTACCGAAACTTTATTACCTGGTAATGTGTGTTGAGCTGTTGAAGGAGTGGTAGAGGTTTTTGTTCCGGAATCATTATAGTACAGCAAATGGAAAGTATCAGAAGACTGGATACTGCAGGGAATGGTTGTCTCAATGGAGATAGTTTTTGACTCAACGTTTGATTTTCTATTAAAGTGCGAAATTTCAATTATAAGCTAAATAAATAATATTAACGGTTAAATATACATTTAATTCGATATATATATATATATATATATATATATTTATTTATTTAAATATACTATTAGTTAATGGAATCTGATGAGTTGGTAAAAGTATAATAAAAGTAATTGGTTGTAATAAGTTGGTCTAATTAATCTAGATTAGAATATGTATTAAATAAAATATGGTATCGTTTCCATATGCAACTAAAACGTATCTTAAACTGACCGTACTAAACTTATTTATTATATATTTGTATAATACTATGTAATTTTATTCAATTGAAAAATTTACATCTGGAAATTAGCAATAGGATCATTTAGACCAATTCATATATAATACATATATTCTACCCTGGATATCTAGAGTATACTTCTCTGTATAGTACTTCGCTTACAATATAAATAATATGTAATAACAATATAGACATTTTGTTAAAACATATACACGCACACACACACACACACATATATATATATATATATATATATATATATATATATATATAATATATATATATATATATATATATGCATACGATATATTTAACATATTTGTGTTTCATTAATATTTAAATTTAACATTAAATTTATTGATAACGAATTGATCACTCTAATTTGTAATATTTCTATGATCATTAGAAAATCTTCAAGTGAATTTCTTATTAATTGAAAAATTCATAAGTAAAATATATCAAATATACTATGAACTAAAAAATATTTAATATTAGATTATTATTTGACTCCTATCTTATATTTTGCAATTTATAATGTTAATGAAAAATATGATTAGGTCAAATATATATAATATTATGGGTATGCTATATATAATATATTTTATAATTATAATAAAATAAATTATAATTAATTTTATTTATAATCATTATTACTAACTTATTCTCTCTCTTACCAAAACATTATTTATCTCATTAAGTAAATTATCCATCTCTATAATTTCTTTTATTTAATATTCTACGTCTATTTCAATAATAGATTTCTATTTACCGGTAAATAGAAATCTATGATTTCAATATTAGAATTTACACTGTATTTACAATGTCAGTGGAATAAGTAATAGTTAAGCGCTAGATGAATATTATTTTATTAGTTAATAAATGATTTCTTCGTATCTCTTATTGCAGAGTCACGCAAGAAATAAAATTATTTTAAATCATTACTATTGATCAGAATTATTTATATTGACTTTATAAAGTTGATGTTTGATAATAATTTTATAATCAGTTATAAAATAATTTTTTTTAACATATTAATATAATATAATACAATACATAATACTTATATACAATACTTATATATAATATAATACATTATTGTTAATAATATTCTACAGGAATTCGATTATATAATATATATATAATGTTATACTATAATTATATTATAGTAATAGTATGAATATTATAATGATTTTTATGTAATTTTAATTATTATTATTAATTATTTAAAGAAACCATATTTAAAGAAATACGGTTATTAATAAATCATTATATAATATTACGATTCTTTTTATTATAAAATTATTAGTAAGGAAAAATGACACATGTGTGATTAATAGCTATCACTTTTAGATTTTTATATGATGCATATAAAGAAGATCATTTCATAAATGTATTTATACGTTATATAATAGTGAATATTTTGTTTATAACAAAACGATAATCCGTACTATTATATAACACGTACGTATTCAAATGAACACATTAATAATAAAAATAAGCGAAATCTCGATACATTATAGTATTCCGATTAAGCATTGAAGGGCAGCCGATCTTTCAAGGTCTTCGGCGGTAGTCCAGTTCCAGGGCATCGGAAAGTGTCCGTGTACTGGTTCATCGGTAGTCACCCAGTCGAATACCTCGGGTACACATTCCGATGATGCAGGTATCTCATCCCTTCTATAAACACTATGAAGTCGGGAATTACTTGAATTCCGTGTACCGGAAATATCGGATACGTTTGTTTTAAACTCGCTTTCCTCGTGCCTAGGAATAGGTCGTTTATGTATGTATTATGTAAAATGTAAAATATAATACAGTATATTATTATATATAATTATAAATAAGTAGTAGTTAGTTTAGAGCATAGTATGGATATATTTATAAAATAAATGATCTCGTATTAAAATATTAAATTTAAATTAATTTTAAAATATTTAATTAATATTTATTTAGAAATATTAATAAATTGTACTTAATAAAATGCATGTGTACTAATAATTAACATATTTAAATTTCACATCTGATTTAAATAGCTAATAAAGTTACTTTTAATGTATTTATTTGTATACTACTTCGATAAACTAAATTTCGGTTTTTATTATAAAATAAAAATATGAAATTATATACTTGAAAATGATATATTTATTACACTATTTACATTTAAGATTAATAATATATGACCTAGTAAACCTAAATACAATTTGTTTAATACGGAATCTAAGAATTTAAAAAATTCTGATTACTTACTTCGAATCACATGACCCCAAAATTGGATTTATTTCATCGAGTAACTCGATCATCTCTATAATTTCATTGATTTGGATGTCGATGTCCATTTCAATGTCCATAATTTCTAAATATATGAATACAATACAATAATATATAACTAATTTAACGGTGTTGGTAATATATGGATACTTTCTCAAATGAATAAGTTTTAAACATGATAACAACTGAGGAAATGGAATAGATCTTTATAATTCCTATTGGTCAGGATTCTCTCTTGTAATCCAAATCGCCCCCTAGTTAGTCCAGCGATTAGGATCTGTCTTCCTATAGGTCCACCTCGAGTATAAATTAATTATGTGTCGTTATATATCGTAAATACAAATTTCACAAATAAAACAGTATAGTTAGATCTGATATCATAAATATTGATTTAGATTCTAAGTTGCGGATTAAAATTCTGTCACAATCATTTAGAAAATCGCAATGCTATATAATAAATTGGTAATGGTTATAGATTAAATATTAGTAAAATATCATCTACTTATTTAATAATACTAGGTATGATATATGTATATATATTAAGTTGTACTTAAGTAAATATAGATATAATATTATTTAATATTATTTAAAATGGATTGTTTGTTATATATTTTTTAAAAAAATAATACTATATTATATTATAATTACATAATTACTTGTTAAATACTTAACCTTATCTACTCGATTTATTTTATGTTATGCAAAAATCACATAGGGAAAATACATGGTTGATTTTATAATATATATATTATTATATATCTTAAATATAGAAATGATATGTATTTATAATACATTTATATATCTATACAATGTAATATAATAGAAATAAATTTATGTGCTAATTATACAATAATATAATTATTATTTCATAAAATTATTATTAAATTTATCAGATATCTATATATATATATATTATATTTATATAAATATATATTTATTATATATATAATTAAGATAATTAACTTTATAATGAATGTATAATAAACAATATTTCAATTTTCAAATATATTTTATTTATAATTCTCCTTGAAATGCATGTCATCAATATCAACTTCCAAATAAATACCGGGGCGTGGCTAAATGGCCAAGCAGAGAATAAAATAAGAAAACTTTGATTATTTGATAATTGATATATGTTATCGATTTAAATTGATTTGCTTCGATTGTGAACGATGGGCATTGATTTTTTTGGTTATAAATAGTATATAAGTATAAAGAAATGGCCCATAATCTATATATATATATATATATATATACTATTTTATATACAGATCATTTATTACACATATATTATAATTCATATTATCCTATATAATAACTATTAATTAATTATTTTATACATATTATATTATAATTATATATTAGTCATCAGATATTTAGAGTTTTCTTGGGTGAAATTATGTTATACGAGACATGATATTATCTTTGATTATTATATAAAATGTGTAATTATTAATATATAATAATACATTTCAATAAACAAATAATAAAATAATAATTATGCCAGCGTTGTTATAACTATATACACATTAACTATGTGTATATAGTAATACAAAGCCTGTTTAAAACAATGTGTCAATAACGTTCTAGATGTTTGAGATATACTCAGTATTACGTAATGTAGTTTGTAATTAATTAGTGTTAATCTATCAATCTATCTAGTTTATATAATCATTTTGTATTTTCTTCATAAAATATCTTATATAGACTATTCAATAATTATAATGAATAGGGTATGTATATTCTACAAGTATAAGCTATATTGTACTAAGTTACAATAGTGTATTTAAATTAATAAATTGGTAATATATCGGTAGATTTAGGATATGTAATAGGATATGTGATACATTCTTTTGTCATATATGATATGATACATATTTTTTTTAAATGTTGTTTAAATTATTAATATTATCATTTTTATATTATGTAATATTCTTGATTATGATATCAAATCTATACAAAATATTAAAGATCTTCTGAAAATAGCTAAGATTAATCTCCTATCAAATTACTCAATTATTCTTTGAATATTTTATATTTTTTAACCACATTTTTTAAGAACTTTAAGAAATTTGTATCCTAAGAAATTTGTCTATAGTTTATCAAAATATTACAGATCATTTTTATAGGCATATTACTGATTTACCTGTAATTATATTATTTTTTAATACACTGCATTACTATTATATACACCCACATAATATTACCTTCTACAATTAAAAAAAATTATTAACCAATTAATGCATTACCATTTTCCTACTTTTTTCTATCCTTTATCTTTTATCTATTTTAATGAATTTTTTATATCAATTTATATAAATATACTGCATTTTAATATTTTCGGTTATTTATATTTTATTTATTTATTATTTTTCAAATCTTTTATACTAAACAATTTAACAATGATAAAAAAAGAATTCTACTTAATAATTTTTTTTTATTTCGTTATATTTTTATTTTTATTCATAATGATAATTATTTTTATTATTTTAATATATTTAAACATCTAAATATACTATTTTAAATTTTCAAATTATTTAAACATGGTAATATTATTTATTAAGTGTTATACAATCCTTATATCACATGTATATAGTTTAATTGGTTTTGTATGGGATATGTTAATTTTTAGAATAATTGGATACTGATCTGAAATTTCAGAAATAATTTTTCCAGAATTAATAATTAAATTATTGTTAATATTTTTAATATTTTATCTATAATGCTATAATAATATGTATTTGAAATCGTAGTATATATTTTTATTTTAAGTCTATTGTTAATATAAATAAAGTACCGTTATCTTTTTTATTTAAAAGATTCGAAAATATATTATTATATCCCGGTAATTCAAAATAAATAAATTATCAACATTCAACCATATTTCAGAAAATGAAATATGTCGAATTAGTATTTAAAAGAATCCAATACAATTTCAATATTATCATAGTTTTTCATTAATTATCATCAATTTTTAAATTATCACACTATAGTAAGGTTTATATTATTTAGGAGATTCGAAGAAACGTTGTTAATGATTTTTTGAAATGCATTTTATAAATCTTCTGATGAATACTAGAAAAATTAAACTATAAATTAAAATTATCGTTGAGTGTATAAAATACTTTTTGGAATTATGATAATAATAATTTAGGTTATTTATGTCCGAATCATTAATTATACAAAATGGTTAACGTATGCATGAAGTGATTAAATAAAATAAGAAATATAATTAAAGTATTGTGTCAATATATGTCAATTATTCGTAAAAGTAAAATTATTATAATATTATATAACATACACATTATCATAAACATTTTATTATAAGATTTCCTGTTTACAACATAACTTTATATATATATATATATATAATTGTATATAATATAATTTAGTTTTTAATATTTAGTGAAATCTATTTAGCCGTAAATATTAGTTATAGAAATATTAATTTTAACTATAGCTAAACATTAATATATTATAGTTAAAAATTAAATAACTATATATAATTATTTAATTTTAAACTATATTATATTATAACAAAACAAAGCAAAGCTCATACATCAAAATTAGAATAGATAAATAAAATTGACATATACAATAAATAAATTAAATCCTAGTTCTAGGATTGTAATTAATGTGTATGCTGTCAGAACTAAATATATTACTGAAATAGTGGTATATGTATTTATAATATGTAAGATTTACTCGGATGTTTACAGATCGTAATCGCTGGACTATTTATGATGGGAGATATGGATTATAAGCTAGTATACTGACCAATAGGAATGATTCAAATGTATCATAAAACTTAGTTTTTTTATTATAATTACAAATGTTTCATAAAAGTTACTATCATAATATTTCTATTAATATAAATTAGTTATACATTATTAATTTGAATTTGTACAATGAAATACATCTGGAGCCAAGTGAGTCTGAGTTATCAACATTTATCAGAATTGTTGCAATGCATCGATTCCGTATTTAAACAAATTGTATTTAATAGGTCATACATTTATATTTTTAATGAATCCAATAAATATATTATTTTCAAGTATACAATTTAATATATTTATTTCATCATTAAATTTATCTAAGTAGAATGCAGAGAACTTTTAATAAGTTTAACAATATTAACCATTTAAACTAGATTTTAAATATGTCAATATTAATTACTATAGCAATGATCTTTGTATATTTAATTAAGTTAATTATTTAAAATTAATTTAATAGGAATATCATAATAAAAGATGCGTTCACTTGATAAATTAATTAATATATTAATATGCTCTAACCAAAAGACCTAAATATTTCTCATTAATATTAATTTTTTGAAATATATAAAGGAAAGCCATAATACATTTAAATATTAATAACACTGGATATAATAATAATTATTTTAGATATTATCTCATCTACCTATTCTTAGGAATGAGCTCTTCAATAGATGCATCCTCCGTTACAATTTCTGTAAACACTGATAAGATCTCTGTTTATAAAACGTCAGCTATTTTATGTACATAATATTCGAATACTTCCCGAATTAACAACATATATAGCTGGATGTGAACAGTAAGATGTTGCAATAGTAAACATACATTATACCTATAACCTAGAACTGAGCTACCAACCAAGACCTTGAAAGATCGGCACTTCGAAACTTAAAAAGAAGACATTAATATATCGAGATCCGTTTATTTTATAATATATTGAATATATATAATGATATTATTAATTTGTTAAATTTAATACGTACACTATACGTCTTACAGTTATATAATATTACGGATATTCAGTTTTATTTTATACAAAAGTACGCACTATTATATAACGTATAAATAAATGTACGAAATGATCTTCTTGCTATGCATCAGGTAGAAAACTATAAGCAATATCTACTAACCACAAGTGCAATTAGAACTTATTGATATGTTTTTATTATGTCATCCTTTATTTAGAATAATTATTGATTGTAACCGGGTACAGTATCACTTGAATATATATATATATATATATATATATATATATATATATATATATATATATATATATATGTATTTATATATATATAAATATACAATTTTCATATAATTAAATTTAAATAACATTATAATGAAAATTTAAAATAATATTATTGATATAACAATCATTAACTCAATTATTAGTTTATAAATAATTACAAATGACGAAAATTGTTATAGTTTATTGGAAAAACGTCTACCTTGTTATTACATGTTTCGTTATATCTTCAAAAAGAGTATTTTGTTCTAAATCTGCCTTCCTATGATCCAATGATCCGCCTTCCAATTCCAGGGGATTGGTAATGTACAGTATCATATGAAGTTATCCAATACAATAATTCAGGTGATATTTTAATTTCTTGTTCAACCGAAACTTTATTACCTGGTAATGTGTGTTGAGCTGTTGAAGGAGTGGTAGAGGTTTTTGTTCCGGAATCATTATAGTACAGCAAATGGAAAGTATCAGAAGACTGGATACTGTAGGGAATGGTTGTCTCAATGGAGATAGTTATTGACTCAACGGTTGATTTTCTATTAATGTGCGAAATTTCAATTATAAGCTAAATAAATAATATTAACGGTTAAATATACATTTAATTCGATATATATATATATATATATATATATATATATATATATTTAAATATACTATTAGTTAATGGAATCTGATGAGTTGGTAAAAGTATAATAAAAGTAATTGGTTGTAATAAGTTGGTCTAATTAATCTAGATTAGAATATGTATTAATTAAAATATGGTATCGTTTCCATATGCAACTAAAACATATCTTAAACTGACCATACTAAACTTATTTATTATATATTTGTATAATACTATGTAATTGTATTCAATTGAAAAATTTACATCTGGAAATTAGCAATAAGATCATTTAGACCAATTCATATAGCATACATATATTCTACCCTGTATATCTAGAGTATACTTCTCTGTATAGTACTTCGCTTACAATATAAATAATATGTAAACACTTAATAGCTATTTTGTATTTACATATTATTGTTCACACAAATACCAATTATGTGAACACCACATAATACACTATTAAATAATTATAATTATTAAATAATAATAATAATAATTATAATATATAATGATACCTATACTATAAATTATATTTTAAATTATAGTACAATGTAATACTTTAAGATGATTGTAATAACAATATAGCCATTTTGTTAAAACATATACACGCACACACACACACACACACACACACACACACACACACACACACACACACACACACGCACGCACGCACGCACGCACGCACGCACACACACACACACATACACATATATATATATATATATATATATATATATATATATATATACATACGATATATTTAACATATTTGTGTTTCATTAATATTTAAATTTAACATTAAATTTATTGATAACGAATTGATCACTCTAATTTGTAATATTTCTATGATCATTATAAAATCTTCAAGTGAATTTCTTATTAATTGAAAAATTCATAAGTAAAATATATCAAAAATAATATGAACTAAAAAATATTTAATATTAGATTATTATTTGACTCCTATCTTATATTTTGCAATTTATAATGTTAATGAAAAATATGATTAGGTCAAATATATATAATATTATGGGTATGCTATATATATATTTTATAATTATAATAAAATAAATTATAATTAATTTTATTTATAATCATTATTACTAACTTATTCTCTCTCTTACCAAAACATTATTTATTTCATTAAGTAAATTACCCATCTCTATAATTTCTTTTATTTAATATTCTACGTCCATTTCAATAATAGATTTCTATTTACCGGTAAATAGAAATCTATGATTTCAATATTAGAATTTACAAGGTATTTACAATGTCAGTGGAATAAGTAATAGTTAAGCGCTAGATGAATATTATTTTATTAGTTAATAAATTATTTCTTCGTATCTCTTATTGCAGAGTCACGCAAGAAATAAAATTATTTTAAATCATTACTATTGATCAGAATTATTTATATTGACTTTATAAAGTTGATGTTTGATAATAATTTTATAATCAGTTATAAAATAATTTTTTTTAACATATTAATACATTATTCTTAATAATATTCTACAGGAATTCGATTATATAATATATATATAATGTTATACTATAATTATATTATAGTAATAGTATGAATATTATAATGATTTTTATTTAATTTTTAATTATTATTATTAATTATTTAAAGAAACCATATTTAAAGAAATACGGTTATTAATAAATCATTATATAATATTACGATTCTTTTTATTATAAAATTATCAGTAAGGAAAAATGACACATGTGTGATTAATAGCTATCACTTTTAGATTTTTATATGATGCATATAAAGAAGATCATTTCATAAATGTATTTATACGTTATATAATAGTGAATATTTTGTTTATAACAAAACGATAATCCGTACTATTATATAACATCATTATGTATAAAATATAAAAAAATATGCGAAATCTCGATACATTATAGTATTCCGATTAAGCATTGAAGGGCAGCCGATCTTTCAAGGTCTTCGGCGGTAGTCCAGTTCCAGGGCATCGGAAAGTGTCCGTGTACTGGTTCATCGGTAGTCACCCAGTCGAATACCTCGGGTACACATTCCGATGATGCAGGTATCTCATCCCTTCTATAAACACTATGAAGTCGGGAATTCCTGTAATTCCGTGTACCGGAAATATCGGATACGTTTGTTTTAGACTCGCTTTCCTCGTGCCTAGGAATAGGTCGTATATGTATGTATTATGTAAAATGTAAAATATAATACAGTATATTATTATATATAATTACTAATAATTATAAATAAGTAGTAGTTAGGTTAGAGCATAGTATCGATATATTTATAAAATACATTATTATCGTATTAAAATATTAAATTTAAATTAATTTTAAAATATTTAATTAATATTTATTTAGAAATATTAATAAATTGTACTTAATAAAATGCATGTGCACATATTATTATTAGTACATGTACTAATAATTAACATATTTAAATTTCACATCTGATTTAAAAGGCTAATAAAGTTACTTTTAATGTATTTATTTGTATACTACTCGATAAACTTAATTTCGGTTTTTATTATAAGATAAAAATATGAAATTATATACTTGAAAATGATATATTTATTATACTATTTACATTTAAGATTAATAATATATGACCTAGTAAACCTAAATACAATTTTTTAATACGGAATCTAAGAATTTAAAAAATTCTGATTAGAGTTACTTACTTCGAATCACATGACCCCAAAATTGGATTTATTTCATCGAGTAACTCGATCATCTCTATAATTTCATTGATCTGGATGTCGATGTCCATTTCAATGTCCATAATTTCTAAATATATGAATACAATACAATAATATATAACTAATTTAACGGTGTTGGTAATATATGGATACTTTCTCAAATGAATAAGTTTTAAACATGATAATAACTGAGGATATGGAATAGATCTTTATAATTCCTATTGGTCAGGATTCTCTCTTGTAATCCAAATCGCCCCTAGTTAGTCCAGCGATTAGGATCTGTCTTCCTATAGGTCCACCTCGAGTATAAATTAATTATGTATCGTTATATATCGTAAATACAAATTGTACAACTAAAACAGTATAGTTAGATCTGATATCATAAATATTGATTTAGATTCTAATTTGCGGATTTAAATTCTGTCACAATCATTTAGAAAATCGCAATGCTATATAATAAATTGGTAATGATTAAATACTATTAAAATATTATATACTTATTTAATAATACTAGTCATATTATGTGTATATATATTAAGTAGTAATTATATGTATATATATTTAGTAAATATAGATATAATATTATTTCAAATAAATAGTTTGTTATGAATTTTTAAACAATTAATTATATTATAAGTTTCATCTTAAAAAAAAGTATGGGCTATATACTAATATTTGACAGTAATTGAATTAATTTTAATTTTATATTATTATAAATTCAAATTACGTATGCATATAAATATATATTAATAAACTAACCGAATTCTTTTTAATTTGGCGGTTTTAAGTAAATAAACATTATAATTCAATTTAAAAATAATATCAATATTTTTTAAAATATAATGTAATATCAATATTTCCTAAAATATAAAATATATTAACATTTTAAATAAATATGTTTACATACAATTTTATAATACAGTATGTAAAAGTTGGACTTAAAAGTATTATATGCATAATGGAATAAAACATTTTTTAAATTGTTTAATACTTAATCTTATCTATTCAGAATCTAAAATAGACATTTTATAGATTTCGGATTATGGATTCCGATTCCATTATTAATTTTTATTATTCTCAATCTAGTCGTTATCGCCGAGAAACGAACGGATCCATTTAATAATGTACATATATTTTAAACACGTTTTGAAATTTCGAATCTAATAATAGAATGATATATAAAGCTTTGTAAAGCAATATAAAGATATATATATATAAACTTATACAATTTATATAACCTATAATATCATCGAATCTAATAATAGAATGATATATAAAGCTTTGTAAAGCAATATAAAGATATATATATATAAACTTATACAATTTATATAACTTATAATATCATGTTATAGTTAGTTTACTTATTTATATACATATATAAATATATGTAAATATAAAATATATTTATATATTATGTAGTTACATATTGCATAGTAGTTACATAGTACATATTGCATGCTAGTGGGAAATATCATGGTATTACAACCTAGTGCAGTTAATATATCATATAACGATATAGCAGTAGTATAGAGTACATCTATATACATTCATATCCAAGTTAACTATAACATAATATATCCTATAGTTTATTATATACTTATATA
>OZ038314.1:37250361-37280361 GCA_964035775.1 Osedax frankpressi | reverse complement strand
ATTATATTTATTTCAAATAACAATATGTATAATTGCTAAAATAAAATTAACATAACAATATAATTATATTTATAATATAAATCATAACATAAACTATAACATATGAATGACATTATTAAATTCTCCTCAAATGTATTCCACACTTTATTCATAATATAACAATATTATATATAAATATTTTATAAAATTATATATATTACATAAATAATAATTTTCTATGATATATACAGTGTCCATCAATAATCCATCAATAAATATCATCCATATATTTAATATACCTAATAATATTGCAAATATACGTTAATTAAGCTTTTAAAATATATAGCTATATATACTGGTCTGTAAAGCTAGTCGGGAGAGCATAGTTTACAATAACAATTAGTAAATATAGGCTAAGAATAAACTCTTCGTCATATAGAAATTCGGTGATTCGTAATCACAATAACAAAATAAATAATAAAGGGCATACAGTTAATACTGAGAAATTAATGACAGTTAACCATATTTTCATAGGGCATTAGTCATACCTCACACTCGTAATAGAGTTGTCAAATATATATATAGTGGTTAATATACCCTTGGGGTAAATAGATGACCAGCAAATATAAATAGGTATTTTCGTCGATATATTGATCTAGCATGAAGCGATATATCGACAATTAGTAATTTAGAGAGTAATTTATAATGATCAGCACATTTGTGATAGTATTTAGTGACTTCCGTTCGACATATATGAGAAATAGGAATAACTGTTTCCTCTACCACAGCTATAATAGCATATAGTATATAGCTACAGCTATAACTACAGTATATAATATATTGTATATCTACATTATATCTATAAAAGAATAAAACGATTCAAAAGATAAAACTAATAATTATACGATAAACTAAACATATATTCTACTCTTATTAATCTCTAAACTAGGTTTTAATAGATACGGGTAGTCATTACATCCAGTAAGCCGAAGGTATCATCGATGACACTTGATCGTGCATCGGTTGCACGCCGTGTATATCCGGGGGTAAAGAACTGTGCTGGCGGTATGTGGAGAGCACGGCCTGGACTCTGGCTAGGGAGTTCTGTTGTAGGGTGGAGGGAGGTTGGTCCGGTACACATTTATCTCTTTTACGCCACTTGGCTCTCCGATTTTGAAACCACACCTGTAAAAAATAAAAACCATATTTATAAATACCATTCAAATAAATATATTCGAGGGCATTGCGATATTGATGTGCCATAGAATTGTGGGAAATTTCAAGAAAGTGTTATAATCCTATATAATCCTAGAAATATTTACACGATACTTTCTTATGTAAGTATTCGGCTTTGGATTAATTAGCGCGAGTTGTAATTAGTTGTAATTAAGTAGAACGGTGCAATCGTCCGTCTCGAGGGGTTCCACTCTCATGTCAGTCTGCGTAGATTACGTAATCCCATATAGCGTAGGTGAGTGACATAATCCAGTAACTACAGACAAGTCGATGTTTAGCTTGTTTGTATTGTTTCGTAATTCACAATAGTTAGTTAACTATTCATTTGTTGCATATTCATATATATATATATATATAAGTTATATA
Source organism: Osedax frankpressi (assembly GCA_964035775.1). Lineage (NCBI taxonomy): Eukaryota > Metazoa > Annelida > Polychaeta > Sabellida > Siboglinidae > Osedax > Osedax frankpressi. The sequence goes on along the minus strand of OZ038314.1, from coordinate 37,278,780 downwards.
AGATATGCGTTACATTTAATTATAAATGATGTATTCAATCACCATGGTCTATTTAATTATATTAAGTAATACGTAATATATAATATAACCTATATATACTATATATGTAAGCATGCATATCTACATATTTTTAAAGATAAAATAAATTTTAATTCAGTAGAATATTTTCATTTAAATTCTTATCAGTTATATCAATTATTTAGATAAACGAATATATAATATAAACAACTAATTAGTTGAAAACCATAGCGTCCAAATGGCATTAACGAGGTTATAAGCAATTAGTGGTCAATTAGTTTTAGTTTTAATTACTGTGTCATCAGTTATGCAATATTATTTAAACAACTGTTTACATTTCAAATTCGGTTGGTTATATAATATACAAATTAGGTTAACATCCTTAATTTTAAATTTCAAAACATTATTAAAATAATTAGACACATACATGCACGCAAACACACACACACACACACACACACACACACACACACACACACATAAATATAAATATACATATATATATATATATATATATTTGTGTGTGTGTGTGTGTGTGTGTGCGTGTGTGTATGTGTGTGGGTGTAGTACATATATTGTTCAAAAATTATTATTAATTATTTATTAATTAGAAATATAACTTATTATAGTATATTATTATTTTAATATATACAAGATGTTATAATAAATATATAATAAATATAATAACCTGAATTCTAGCTTCACTTAGAAGTAATTTAGCGGCTAATAGTTCTCTCGTAAATACGTCTGGATATTGCATCGTATGGAATGCAATTTCTAATTCATGTAGTTGATGTGTGGTAAATGTTGTACGATTTCGTCTACCCTTGAAATTAAATTAAATCTTATTTCACGTAATAAATAATTACAATAAAAAAATGTAAATTAGTGCCTGATAAACTATAAAGTGAAATTTGAAACTTTTTAATGCGATTATCATTCACGGAATCTATTTATTATCAAATCGAAAATATTTATTTATCCATACATATTATATTTATATAGTGAATATTGATTGTGTCTTCTATTTATTATTGAATGATTACTATATTAAATATATCGGCTTATAGTATGTTTCCATGCCATCAATAATTATATTATACTTTATATTAGTATGTATATTTATATGTATTGATAATATTATAGTACATCATTAGAGTATTAATATAAAAATTAATCTAGATAAAATTATAATAATAAATATAATTCAAATTATAAATTAGTATAATTTTCTAATTTACTAAATCTGACGGAGTTATTAATTACAATAATATATAACATATTTTCTTATTTATAAAAAGTTATAAAAGTTAGTAGTTTTTATTATAATATCAATTAAGATAGCTTAAATAAATGAATACATAATATATATGTATACATTTATTTATATTTATATTTATACAATTATATTACATTTAAATATATTGATTGAAATTTAATTATTTATTATAAATTATTGAATTAAAAATAATATATTTGTATTTATATAATTTAATTATTGTAGAAATTAAAATCATTCAAAAATTGTAATCAATCATGATGCCTATTTCTTATACATTTCTGGGCTAATTAAAATTCTATAAATTAGTAATTTAAATATGTATGTTGTGAATTTTATATGTAATTTTACAATTTTATGAATGATTAAAAATTTTATTTAATACATTTAATATAATTAACAATAATTTAATTACAAATTATTTACAAATTTAACAAAAATGTATAATCTAAAATACATTATTAGTTTATGAAATTCAATGCAAAATGTATTATGTAAAATTATTTTAAAATTTAAACATAATTAATTATTTAAATATATATGTATATTTTATTGAAAGCTGAATAAAACAAAGAGTATATATATATATATATATATATATATATATGTGTGTATATATACGCGTGTGAACTTATATACACACCCACATACACACACATATATATATATATAGATGATTTATATCTATTATATTAGTGTATAATTAAAAACCTTTCTTCTTCTATCATCTTCTGGAGTATAATCATTTTGAAGTTTAATATCTAGAATTCAAAATAATAGTTTAATGGTTTATTTTGTGTACTTTTTCAAAGCTATGTATGTTCTTATAAATATTACGTATCTTGTATTTTACAAATAAGATAAACTAATAAAATATCAAGTACATGGAAATGCATTATTTATAATATTATAATGATTATATTATTAATATTATTTAACTATGTATTTATAACTAATGTAATTTATATATAGAATTTAAAAAGACTTTAATTTAATAGTAATGAAACATCAAGTATGCATATATATTAAATATATATATATATATATATATATATGTAATGAAATATGTTATTTAAACGTTTAATACATAATGAATCGATATAATAAATGATCTAACCTGTATAATAATTATTGTTCACTTTTGAAATAGGCTGTCTGTTTTTATTTGTTAATCCTAGAATATTTTCAATGCTGTGGGAATACACCTTTCTAGTTAAATCCATCTCGTAATAATTCATTACAAATGTTTCGAATGGAATAAATGGTTGATGGGCGTGACTATAAAGGATAAGTAATGTGATTGGTCCCATATTTGATTGACGTTTAATGATATATATTTATAGAATTATCTACCATGCTAATTATATTATAATACTATTCATAATGTTAATATCCAATATCAATAATATAGTAATACTAGAAAATATTTCTGGAATATTTCTTATCCAAACATTATAATGACTTAGTTTTAGATGTATTCTTAAAATATAATGAATTATTTATGTCATTCATTGAATAATTTATTTAAAAAATAATTATATAAATATTATAATAAAAAATGTATATATACATATATTTAATTTATATTATTAAATTTATTATTAATATTATTAATTATTTAATATATTTTTAGATAGACTAAATAAAATATATAGCATACTATAAAAATAATATATAATATATATTTTATAAAAATATATATTAAATAATTTAATATAGTACATTTATTTAACATATCACGTAATAGTATGTTATATATATATGTATATATATATATATATATATATAAACTTATGTTTCTTATATAAAATTTTTTTTATTTGAGCCAAGCAAAATCTATCTTTTTCCCAGCAGGCCATTCACGTAATTTAATTTGTTACATTTAATAATTTCTCTTATATTTTATATTGTTTGTGTTAATATATCAAAGGATTTTATAAAACTATTATAAGTATTTTATTGTCGATAATTCTTAATTATAGTAAATCATCCCAGAAAACCATCTAGGTAAATTTAGTTTTTTTATAATAAAATAATAATGAAAATATATTTTATTTTCATTAAAAATATATTACTTTTATTTTTTATTTAAAATAATAAATAATATTGTATAATAATTACACCAATTGATTTCTTTAATATAGTTATATAACACTATAGCATATATTCATGTTATCTAACAATCACAATGATACAATAATTTACACTTTTAGATGTTTCAACAATAAGTTAAATAATAATACAAATGTAATTATGCAATGAAAACAATTCAATTATCTGAATTATTTTTTAAGATATATATCTTATGGATTTCAACCTAATATATATATGGTTATATATCATTTCATATGACGCCACTATTTGTAATTATTATAAATTTATTTTTAAATAAAATTATGTATAATATCTTTTTTTAGAACGAGTATATTATATTTTTCCCTTTAACAAAAAAAAGAAAACTAATCTAAATATTTCTTCGTGCGCTATATTTAGATTAAATTACTTAGAATTATAGATATAAAATAGTAATTATATAATAATATATTCAGTTAGCGAGTATTATTATGTATTTATTTAAATAAAATATCATACTATTATTATGTTTATTACACCATTTTCAAACAGTATATGACATTATGCTCCATTACATGTCTGACAAGTATAAATGTATTTAAAAATTATTAAATTTAAATATATACTAATCATTAATTAGTATATATTTAAATTTATTAATTTTTAAATACATTTATACTTGTCAGACATGTAATGGAGATTAGTAATCAATGAGTTTATAATAATTTGATAACATTTTAACATGCTATTATATAATTATATATAATATATATAATATATATAATATATATTATACATTATATAATTGTAAACCTATTAATTGTTTCAAAAAAATACATGAGTATATTGAACTCTTTATAATTATCAAATATTTTCATTAGAACTAAGTTCCAAATAATTATTTATAATACTCAATATAAGTAATCAATGTGTGAAGACAAGCATACGATAGTATATTTTTTTCGCACATAGATAATTTATATTAATTTATAAATTGAAATATTTATTATTTTTTAAATTAAATTATTTTTACGAAAATTCTCACAATATATTCCAATTAAATTATTATTATTAAATTTAACATAAAACGAATTTAATTAACTATATAAATAGTATATTTATTATATAACTATATTTAATATGTTATCGTTAACTATTTTTCTATACACTTTAATTAATATTTTATTAAAATATAATATATAGTATATATTATATTATGATTTATTACATTATGTTTATTAAGAGATAATATATTAATAATTAAACTATCTAGTATACGTTATCGGTTTCAACTTCACTGATAGAGAAGGTCATAGTTAACTTTTCTATTTAATTATATTTATAATAAAATATATTCTTTGCATATATGCTAATAATATTGGTATACTAATATACTCATAAACTGTATGCCTTCTTATAGAAATAACAACTATTTTACTTTTCCTACAAATATCGAAATAACACTTCGGGCTATTAGGTAATCAATGAGTTAATTTATCGATTTATTGTTTCCGACATTTAAAACAATACAAATTAAACCATTTAATACAGTTACAATAATATTATTGAAAAACGTAGTTCAAATGGCTTTTAACATATATACAATGAATGCAAAGTATATATAGTATTATGTTGTTCAATACATAAAATAATAAAATATATTTGTATATATAAGTATACTTACTTTCAATAATCTGTGTATTTAATTCCAAATACAATTTTAAATATTTTATTAAACTGTATTGATTTATATAGATGTATTAATATAAATGTATAGGTGCGTTATTAACTGCGTTACTTATAAATTATTTAAAATTTGATTTAAATTTTGTATTTAATTAATTTTTTTATAATATGCAAATATAAATCTATATATTAGGCAATGAATAACTATTTATAATTATTATTCTAAACTAATTAAGGGTATATGCATACATTAGAAAAATACCCTTGAAAACATATTTGAGAACTCTTAATTGTTATGATTTAAAAAAATATGAAATTTAATGGTTAAATTGTAAAAATCCTATATATTTCTGGATGGACTTATTGAAGATTTATTGAAATTAAATATATTAATATAATTATAATTATATTTACATATAATTAATTATTTCTATTTATAAAATTGTTATTTTGAGAAAATATATGTTATAAAATAAGAGGGTGTAAGTAATATAAAATATGAAATATAGTAACTATTACTTATGATAACTATTATAATATCGAGGAATTATAAGTAATTATTATATTTATTAATTATATACATAAAAATAGAAATTTGTATCATAAAATCTTTCACGCGAAAATTATAATCACGAAACTATTAATCAATACTATAATATATAGTGGTATAAGACATACTAGTGACAAATGTATCACTACAATTATTTGGTTACGCCCACTTGGAGGATGTGATTTTAAAATATTTAATTAAATAGTTTTACATAAATTTACTATAATATTAAATAAATTATTATAATATATAATATATCCAATAGTTACACGAATATTATAATGTATGCATAACGTTATAATATTACGTAAGAATAAATTAAACAATCCAACACCAGTAATTCATTTATACGCAAAGCTATAATATCGATAATGTATGAACAATATGTAATAAATAGGCAATATGTTAATAGGCAGGTTTGTTCTGGTGATGTATTAATAAAGTAAGGGTTGTAGTCGATTTTATTAATCAACACTGTTCATTGTTAGTTGCGTTATTGCATAGTTCATCGGCATGGCAACCGGATATTGCTCGAAACAAGTAATTACGTAATCGACTACCGTCGGTTATGATGCAATCGAAGATATAGCGTAACTACAAATGATCTAATAAAAAAAATAACTCTAAATACGAATATCATAGGATTATTAAATTAGTAATAGTAGTAGTAGTAGTAGTAGTAGTAGTAGTAGTAGTAGTAGTAGTAGTAGTAGTAGTAGTAGTAGTAGTAGTAGTAGTAGTAGTAGTAGTAGTAGTAGTAGTAGTAGTAGTAGTAGTAGTAGTAGTAGTAGTAGTAGTAGTAGTAGTAGTAGTAGTAGTAGTAGTAGTAGTAGTAGTAGTAGTAGTAGTAGTAGTAGTAGTAGTAGTAGTAGTAGTAGTAGTAGTAGTAGTAGTAGTAGTAGTAGTAGTAGTAGTAGTAGTAGTAGTAGTAGTAGTAGTAGTAGTAGTAGTAGTAGTAGTAGTAGTAGTAGTAGTAGTAGTAGTAGCAGCAGCAGCAGCAGCAGCAGCAGCAGCAGCAGCAGCAGCAGCAGCAGCAGCAGCAGCAGCAGCAGCAGCAGCAGCAGCAGCAGCAGCAGCAGCAGCAGCAGCAGCAGCAGCAGCAGCAGCAGCAGCAGCAGCAGCAGCAGCAGCAGCAGCAGCAGCAGCAGCAGCAGCAGCAGCAGCAGCAGCAGCAGCAGCAGCAGCAGCAGTAGTAGTAGTAGTAGTAGTAGTAGTAGTAGTAGTAGTAGTAGTAGTAGTAGTAGTAGTAGTAGTAGTAGTAGTAGTAGTAGTAGTAGTAGTAGTAGTAGTAGTAGTAGTAGTAGTAGTAGTAGTAGTAGTAGTAGTAGTAGTAGTAGTAGTAGTAGTAGTAGTAGTAGTAGTAGTAGTAGTAGTAGTAGTAGTAGTAGTAGTAGTAGTAGTAGTAGTAGTAGTAGTAGTAGTAGTAGTAGTAGTAGTAGTAGTAGTAGTAGTAGTAGTAGTAGTAGTAGTAGTAGTAGTAGTAGTAGTAGTAGTAGTAGTAGTAGTAGTAGTAGTAGTAGTAGTAGTAGTAGTAGTAGTAGTAGTAGTAGTAGTAGTAGTAGTAGTAGTAGTAGTAGTAGTAGTAGTAGTAGTAGTAGTAGTAGTAGTAGTAGTAGTAGTAGTAGTAGTAGTAGTAGTAGTAGTAGTAGTAGTAGTAGTAGTAGTAGTAGTAGTAGTAGTAGTAGTAGTAGTAGTAGTAGTAGTAGTAGTAGTAGTAGTAGTAGTAGTAGTAGTAGGAGTAGTAGTAGTAGATGTAGTAGTAGTAGTAGTAGTAGTAGTAGTAGTAGTAGTAGTAGTAGTAGTAGTAGTAGTAGTAGTAGTAGTAGTAGTAGTAGTAGTAGTAGTAGTAGTATTAGTAGTAGTAGTAGTAGTAGTAGCAGCAGCAGCAGCAGCAGCAGCAGCAGCAGCAGCAGCAGCAGCAGCAGCAGCAGCAGCAGCAGCAGCAGCAGCAGCAGCAGCAGCAGCAGCAGCAGCAGCAGCAGCAGTAGTAGTAGTAGTAGTAGTAGTAGTAGTAGTAGTAGTAGTAGTAGTAGTAGTAGTAGTAGTAGTAGTAGTAGTAGTAGTAGTAGTAGTAGTAGTAGTAGTAGTAGTAGTAGTAGTAGTAGTAGTAGTAGTAGTAGTAGTAGTAGTAGTAGTAGTAGTATATTAGCTGTAGTGGTAGTCGTATGGTAGTAAAAGTAGTATTAGTTGTAGTAGTAGTAGTAGTAGTGGTAGACTACCACTGGTAATGGTAGTAGTATTGATAGTTTAGTAGTAAGTGTAGTGATAGTGGTAGCTTTAATAATAATAATAGTTGTAGTGGTACTTGCGATGGTATTGGTAAGGTAGTGGTAAAAATAAAATAGAAAATATGATATTCCATATGCTTCATAATTTGCAATTTAAATATTCTATTAAGAAATCCTATTCTAGTATTTTTAGTCATGACAGCGACATTACATTTACGATATCCATTACTTAGGTCATGATAAATATTATAATTAATTTGTAACGGAAAATTCATATTAGATGTAATTAATTTTCCGGAAATAATTCGGTTTAATATGTATTAGTTTCAAAAAATCAATAGGTTTTTAAAAAATAAACTTGCAATAAATACCAGTGATATTACACATCAATATATGACACTTTTAAACTGCAGCTATATGATCAAAAGAGTTATTAATTTTTAATGTAATTTTATGGTAATCAGTTAATTAATAATTTTTGAGAAATAGTGTAAGATCATAATATTCTATAAATATAGCTTATGAATATATAAATTATTTTTTAAAATATTTTCTAGCAATATAATCCCAGAAATCCCTTTATGAATGTTATTGCATTCAAATATATATATATATATATAATTGCTTACAAAATTATGATGTTCTACTAAAATTGTAATGTATTTTATTATAATAATTATATAGTATAAATATATAGATAAATATAATCATTTTAAAATGATATGATAATAACTATAGTTATATCCAAGGTAATCTTGGGTTATATCAAATTTAACACAAAGCGTTTGATAGATAATTCAGATCTTTAGTTATATAATAATTACTTGATCATTATCAATAATTATATATACAAATACTAAATATGCTTTAAACTATATTAATAGACGTACTATTCTAAATAAAATTTACCATGGGCTATTCTTTATTGCCTCGATGATTTCTTAAATGTCTGATTACTTTTGTGGTTACGTAATAATTTGCCGCATTATTATTTGACAGCATGTATTTTGAATACTTCACGTTGGGGCCGGCATATTAATCTTTTTAATACACTTATAATTATAATGATTTAACGTTACATCTAGTAATATTTAAATAGTATACATATATAAATGTGAGTAATTATACAAAGTTCCATATCATTATTAGTAATAATTTATTACCCAAGGTAATCTAGAGTTATACTATATACATTTGTAAGTTTAAAATTGATTACCGCATCCTATTTTCTACATTTATTTATATAACAAATCTTGTGATTAGTTTATTGACTTATTAAAACTATGAAAATATTAATGTATCATATTATTGTTTTGATTAGCAAGTAACCTAAACTATTTATTATTTTTTTATTGACGGTAGTGTTTTCATTAATTATGACACTAATGTAATTATAATTTATATTACTTTATAACTTATAATTGAACTGTACATATATAAAATATACTTTATAGCCAATAAACATATAAACAAGAATATTTTATTTCTCCAGACAGATTATAAAATTACAAACGTGATTTTAATAAGTTATTGCACATTTTACTATTCGAAAGGCAATTCAATTATTACCAAATAGAGATAAATACATAAAACCGATATGCACCGATAGGGATGTGCAATATGCGTTTAGATCAATTGTGTGGATTTAATACAATTGAAGACGCGTTTCAATACGCCGATAACGGAGAACGTCGTGAAAATAATATCCGTCTCGATAGTACGGGCCTGTTCCGCGAGCCATTCGCGTTCCGTCTGCTTCGTGGGTTTGTCTACCAGTACCCGGTAGCCGTTATACCTCAGCGAACCCCTGCCGAACCGTTGCAGCTTCGACTCGTACTTGCGTTGGTCGACGAAATAGTCCTCGACGCTGTACATCCGACGCTCCAGTTGCTGTCGGCTGGTCTGGTCGCGAACCAGTTTCGCCTTCCTGGCGAACTTGAGCTGTTTGCGCGAGGTTTTCTTGCAGGACGACGCCACGCTTCGCCGATGCTGCAGATTATCGTGTTCCGCCGTTGAATCGCCGGCGTCCGTCACGAACTGAGGAACACGCAATACCTCGGCTACGAATGAATACAATATTTTCGTAGGGCTGGCGATTCCTCGGGCCAATATTTTCGTAGGGCTGGCGATTCCTCGGGCAGTGAGTCGTGTCTTAATGTTAAAACAGTACATCATATTTAAAGTGAAACACAAAAAATAAACCGAATAACTCTAGAGTTTAGTTTAAATTGATAAGAATATATGTTTTCAGGTCGACTGATCGTCGATTACTAGTATTTTATTGGATCATATTTGCCGCCAATTTTCATGAATCTGATTGGTCGCTTGTTGCCCTACTTGGTAAAACATCTGGTATATGTTGGATGAAGCACATAATATGTAGTAATGATATTTATCTATATCCTTTAACTAATTGTTTGATGAAAATATATCAATATGTAATTTTACATGTATGACCTTATATGATATATCAATAAATGTATTGTATACAATAAATAAATATACAATGTATATTATATATATGAATATTAAAATTACTACTGATAATAAATAATTTAATAATATATATACATATTATAAAAGCGATTGTATTCTATATAATACACACACATACATATATATTTATTATATATATATATATATATGTGGAGTGTTATTTTTTATTTATAAATTAAGATACTTCTTTGTTATATTAAGATGAACAGCTATATACTTTAGATTAATATAGCTTCGATTTACATAATCACTGGTCAAAATAAAATGTTAATAGAATATTGAGATAGAATATAATAATTACAATATTGTAATTATTTAAATAAGGTTATTCTTAATTAAATATTAAAAATACATCAATATCTGTGCAAATAAATTTCATAATTGTATTTTCTTTCATACCTGAGCTCTGAATAGTAATATTACTATTTTAAATATAATATGTAAAGTGAATAGAACAATATTAAAAAATATATTCACGTTTTCTATATTTTTTTAATTGATCCTTTGTAAAAATTGACCTTTGTACTCGTGGTAACCCGGATGATAACTTCATATATCCACCAATCATGTATTATTTATTAAATTTGAAAATCAACCAATCATATACATTCTAAAAAATGTTAGATGAATTTTAAACCAAATGCACTACCCACAAATATATTACCAATATATATTAATATTATAGAAGGAAGAATATTTTACAAAAATCAAAAAACTAAACAAAAAATTAAATATTACATGTTTATTAAAAAAGTTAGCAGATATCATAGAAATATGGGAAAAGCCTCAATAGAATGTAGTTTATAAAACTAAGTGTGAAAATTAAAAAATCATGGGAAAATTACATTAGAGTTACCAAATAGATATAATTTATTATATTTAAAATGTAATAAATTACTGGATATTTCAAAAAAATACTCATAATTTATCAAAAGAAGATTACAATTCCCCGAGACCAGCAAAATGAAAACAAATTATGATAGGAAACTTAACATGGAGCAAAGGAGGTATGTTATTAAGTAAATATATTATATATAATTCTAAATTATTTCTAAATATAAAAAATTGAACATGTTTCAACGAAACGATATAACAATTATTTATAATATATAATCATAATTAAAATAAACAATATAAAATGTATATAAAACTGATATCGATTTATTAATAATTTCCATATATATCCATCTTCTGCTGAAACTAAATCTGTAAATGTAAATTGTTAATATATATTAAATATTAGATAAATAATAAATCAGTATATTATCATTGAAATCAAGGATTACATTTATTACTTTAGATAATTTTGAAATAAAATAGAAAAGTAAAATTCTTGATAAGTAATGTTCTAACATTGTAAACATTAAATAGGTATAACAATAAATATATTTTCCATATATAATAAATTGATTTTATTATATAATAGTAAAATAAACTAAATAGGCATATAGGAAGAATTAAATAATGAAGAAATGGTTACTTTCGAAGATGAAGAAGGTTATAATATAAAAATATATTGTTAAATGCACATCAAAATGTTTATTAATCTATAAAGCAATCTATAAAATTAATATTTTCATTAATGCTTTTACTAACAATTAAAGATATACAAGACAATTCGGTAGAAATTGAAAGTAATAATAATTCAGAAGCTATCAATGGTGAGAGTTCTAAAAGAGGTTATGGTATAAATATGAATATTGTTTTAATTTATTTAAAAATGTTTTTTAACATATATATCAATAATTTTATTAATATATTTTACTAACAATAATAGATTTATAAATTTATATATAAAAATTAATTAATAATAGTATTATTACCTAAAATATAAATTGTTTTTATGAATTATTTACTACAAATCAACAAGAAATTGGTGATAATAATCTTCCAGATGTTATCAATGGTGGAAGGAATATGCTTGATATAAGCAAATTAGCAATGATTTCTGACAGATATTTTATTGATGACTGAAAAGCATCAGTAATTGCATCTACTACAGCCTTGATGTTGGGCCATGGAAGTGATCAAATAATTGATAGATTCAAGATCAACAGAGCACGGAAAATTATTAAGGAAAAAAATTGTTGAAAATATGAAAAATATAGATAATAGCCAAATATATAGTTTATATTTCGACGATAGAATAGATAATAGACTATCAGAAAGTGGAAAAATTATTAAAGAAGAACATATTACCTTATTAAAGAACCTAGTAGCATATATTTAGCCCATGTGGTAATGAATGCATCAGATGCAGCTGACATTTTCAAGGCTATTATAGAAAGATTAGGAACATTAGATAATCTTTTGTTAATCGGATGTGATGGAGCGAGTGTAAATACCGGAATACATAATGGTATTATTCAGAAATTTAAAAATCTATTAGACCCGAAAATGCATTGATGTGTTAGTACCATAAATGATATATTTAATATGATTAAATCTATTATTAATTAATATACTCGATAAATTCATTTAACAGGTGTGCATATGAATGAATTACCATTATGAAAGTTATTCAAAGCCTTGAATGGATCTGAATTTCTAGCACCTTATCAATATCATGGGAATATCGAAAAAAGGCTGAAAAATACAGAACATTTAGATATTGTTAATTTTAATATTATAGGATGTTTTTTCCAGTAATTGACAATTTAAATAGTGATGCTAAATATTGATGATATGTGTAATTCTATTAGCCAAGGTCAAGTAGCTACATCTTTAAAAAATTAGATCACCTGGAAAAATCCATAATGCAAAGTGGATTACACTTGCCAACAATATATTATGGTTATATTTTAGATTAGAAAATCCTACTAAAGAAATAGTAATACTTACAAAATACATTATGAATGTTTATGCTCCAGCCTTTTTTCTGATCAAATTGTATTCTAATGTAGGACTAAGCGAGAAATTTTTTAAAAATTATAAAAACATCAATATTTTTATAAAAAAAATATAAAATACTAGTTGATAATAGTATTCAATACAATGGTTGTTTTGCCCATTCTGAAAATATTATTATATCTATAATCAGTGGTATAAATTTAGTAATAAGAAGAAAAGGGATACAATATATCATAGAAGCCAGAGAAATTTTTTATAGAAGCATAAGAAAATTTGAAAAAATTAATATAAATTTTAATTCTAACAATTACTATGAAATGATTGATTTCAAATGTGTATTTGAATCAATACTAACATATAAATATACTAATGAGGATTTATATAATTTTCTCAAAGAAGAATTGTGTCCAATCATTTTTAGTTATCCTTGTCATTCTCCGGCAGTTGAACATAGAATAAAGGATATTATTATTACCTATAGTTCATTGAAGCTGAAGAAACCTGAGGAAAGAGATGGTATGTTAATCAATGTTATTAATTCTAGAAAAATAATGCCTACATGCAACACAAAAGGAGAGTTTCAAATTGGATTATATATATATTATATTTTATTTGAATTTACAATATATACATTAGGTTTTATATTTTTTACAAATTTTTTTTTTTTTTTACTAATATTCAATTTTTATAAATAAATTATTAATTTAGTTACATATTGTTATTTAAATATTATATTTTACTCAATATGTAAATATTAATTGATAATTGAACTCTTCAAATTAATAAGAATAATTTATATAAATTACTAATAGTATAAATGTTAATCTATTATCATAGCTTAAATACTAAACTAGTAAAGAATATAGAGTTATTACTTTGTATTAAGATCAATGAGTGTATAATATTACATTCAGTTTATAATAAAATAATTTTCAATAATACATTAACAATTATTTTAGAAATACCTACTTGTTTAATTGAATAACAATATCATGAATACTACTAATATAAAAAAAATCATTAGAAATGAAATAAATTAGATTAGTGAATTCAATAAAAAAATATTTAAGAAAGGTGAATTAAATTTCATCAATATTGTTTTAAATTTCGGAATAAATAATATATTGTTTACCAATGATAATATATATTTCTTAACCTAACTGAGTTTTAAAATATATTTGTAAAATGCTGATTCAATAAATCATTAAAAAATTACATTATAATATTATTAAAAGTAAATAATTTTTTATAAAAATATGATATAGATTGTTATATATGAAAATATTATAACTGTATATTGATTTATATTTTGTAAAATATTATTATATTTTATGATTGACAGGTAATTTATTAATATGACACTCCATACTATATTGTAGTAAATTGTAATTGTGTTTTATTCGAATATATACATAAATTAAGATATTAATATAAATAAATCATCATGCATTAGTATTTTTAAGATACTATTTTATATATAATATATGAAAACTTAGTATAAAAATATACGATTACACATACTTAATTTTAATAACTATCGACATTTATGAATAAATTTCTTGTTATATAATTGAAATATAAATATAATTGAAATATAATGATTTTCTTTTGATAGAATTGATTTAAAGGTTATGTACGAATACATTAATAATTAAATCATTAATAAACGGATTTATTGTATTAAAATTATTACAAAAATTAATAAATAAGTTATAGTTAGTAAAAAATACGCTTAAATAATTGTCGAATGTTGGAAGATGAAGAATAGAGTAGTAATACGTATTAAAATAATATATCAACTTATATATAATAAATAAATAAATTTGTTGTTGATATTCTGTTATTCATATGTATAGATTTATCCATGCGATTATGCAAATTGCAGATGCAACTGACTACTTAATAATAATTAATAACAAAATTGTGTAGCCAAATTTACTCTCATTTGACCTAATGTATTCAAATCCACGCGTCTAACTGATATTTTCCTTCTATTGCTATATTCATTTCTTGTTTAATGCAATACCTTTATATATTAAAATGAAACATAATTTCCTCCAAAGCTAAAACCATCCTTAAATAAACATTTTATTAAATTTTTTAAGAGATGTGGGGGATAATACATAAAAATAAAATATTATATTTTGTTTAAAATAATTTCGATTATTTGGACATTGATAACATATTTCCATATTGGTAATAGGGTTGCATTCATTCAAGTAGTCAATGCATTTTAAAAGTTTATCGTGTATATATTTGCGTGACATAGGTATAAATGATATTAAATAAACCAACTTGTTGTTCCTCGAATTACTAGATTAACGAACCATTAGATTCTGTTGAAAATATCACAAATGTTTAACTTTAATTTCCATGTAATTCAGCTTCATTTGCATGAATATATAATTCTCCACAGAGCGTTCGAATCTATTAAAAATATATTTTAATTTCAATGGGTATTATGCATCGTTTGCATGGAAAAATAATTTTCCATACAGCTTTCGAATCTATATCGTATTTTCCGACGATACTACGTTATTTTGGTAGATATAAACGGGCCTTAAAATAAATGAAATATATTTATTATAGATATAATAATTATTTATATATTACAAAGAGTATTAATATTTATTCACAATTCATTTATATATTGAGAAATATATTTATCTATATAAAACTATAATTTTATAGTTGAGATTTTTATGAGTGATCGGTATAAAATAATATATTAATTTGTGTCTTATAATTATTATTCAATACAATTTATATCTAAATTATCAATAATATATATTAATATTTATATATATATATATATGATATTTTAATTTATATAATATTGATATATACTATAAATATAAATTTAAAACAATCAAGTTTTTAAAGAATAGATATTAAATATTTCAATTTTTAAAAAGTTAGTCTATTCAAAATGGTCTACATTAAACCGAAGTTATTTGGGAATAAACATACATTAGGGATATATGATGCTTTATCTACCATAAACTAAATATATTCATATCTTGAATTTGTAATTTCACCGCATTAGTATTTAAATCATACTTTATAAAAACATATATAAAAGTTATCATATTTTTCAATTTTATACTAAATGACATAATTACATTAGATATCTAAATACGTTAATATGGAAGGTAAATATCCTATTAATTTTAACTATACTCTTAATATCCTTACAGAATATCTTTATATCATTGAATTTAAGATAAATGTACCCAAGTATACAATATCATTCCTGCAACAAAACAGATGAAGTATTCAATAATAAAATTTATTATATATCGATTTGTGATATGGGTCGACATGAGTGAACGAACGTTACAATAACTAAATTAAAAAGTATTTAACTAAGCAGGCTTCGTCTAGCTATACTCGTCTAACTATAATACTAGGTAACGCCATATTAAAGTTATATGTCAAAGGAAGACTAGTTACTCTTATAGTTAATTATATTTGGATGATATAATCATCGAAATATAATTATCCTCCTAACATATTACCATATGTTATATACTCAGAACTCCATCATTGGATGAATATTTATATTTTGTTTAAATGATGTTATTGCTAAATTTAATATTTTAATATATAACTATTTTATACCGCGAATATTTTAATATTGCTACTAATTACGATAACTACAATTCTAATAAATATTTAAATGTATTATAGGGTGTTCACATTACGAGCGTAGCCCTGCGTAACGCAGCGTAAAAAGGGGCGTAATAGTAAGATACATAAAGGTGGGCGTGACAGTCATACGACGATTATTCAAAATTAACGATAAAATATATTCGTATATAATATCTACGAATACAATTGATAACAGATTATTTGATCAATATTATTTGGATTACTGTAGAAAGTGCATTTGGAATGCTAAGTTCTCGTTTTCAAATATATAAAAAACTAATACTTTTTGCTCCAGATGACGTAGATTTATTAGTAATGACATGTTGATCTTTACACACTTATTTAATTAAAGAAATAAGTTAACATAGAACAGATAACATTGGATGTAACTCGCAGTCGTGCGTAGAACGTTAGGATTATGTAATTATTGGTAATGTACAAATATTAAATAAGCAAATCAAATTATATTAGTTAAGACGAATTGTAACTAAGATCGATACATATTCAATACCCTAATTGCTTTCATTATCAAAGTGCCTTCTTTAATGGCAATTATACAAACTATAATACAATTCTTTATTTTAATATGGATATTGAAATATAATAATGCGTTATTACATAACTTTATAGTAAATTATTTAGATCATATTAACATTTTGCCTTCAATTAGTTACTGACTTAACAACAATTCAAGTTGATAATCAATAATTTACATAAATAAATAATATAAATGTATGTTGTTAGAATGTCATTACTCTAGTGAAAGACTTTCCAACTAATTTCACGCTTGTTATGGACTCTTCTGGTAGTATTTTTGAATTAAATTGGTGGAAGCAAAAACAATTTGTAATTGACTTGCTTTCTTCCTTGAAGATATGTTAGTATTAATATCTTTTAATTTTTTTTAAACATTGCATTGAAATAGAAAGTTAAATTTGACATAACACGTAATTAAAATTATAATTATAATTATAAAATAGTTGAAATATAAAAATATTATAGCTTCGAGTAAAACAAGAATTGGTTCCGTAGCGTTTCGATCTAATTCGATTTTATATTTTGTTCTCGGTATATATGATGGCATTTAGTTAATTATTGACCATATATGACCAAATATATTAGGAGGATTGATTATATGAATTCGGGTACAAACACGGCTGCTGTTCTTTTGGTTTATTTAATATGTATCTATATATAATTGATAATAACATAATACAATATCAAAATATATGACTTATTATAAAATTAAATGAGTAGATCGTTAGTAGTACGTTACTAACAGGGTAACTATGTCCATATAGCTAATGTGTATTCTATTCGGTATACATTTTGTCGTGAATGTAAGTTTGCCGTGACCGGCTAAAATAGTCTTAAATAATTAAATTGACGTTCATTGTAATAATATTTTTCACTATAATGTATACAACAATAAAAACATTTGCATGAATTCCGTTAATCAATCATTTTTTAGAATATATATATTTACTATTATGTCAGAAATTTAAATGTATGTTAATAAAGTGATTTATTCCTTATAATGAATATATACAGTTAATATATAGTTATATATAGTTAATAAATTCATTTGGAAATCTGAATTAAAACTTTGTAATTTAAAATTTTTAAATTGTATTTTAAAATTTGTGAAAATTTGTGAAAAATCTTAAATTATTTAGAGTTTAAATTATACACACCATTAAATTTGTTGAACATGTATTAATTTTGATCTCATAAAATGTATTATATATTAATATTTATTAAATATATTTATATATTAACATTTTAATATAGCATATCATACCTATTTATGTCATACCTATGTATGTTATATTAAAGTTTAAATGGTTTCATTATAATATATAGCCTACTTTTAATTTATGAATCAGTCTAATGATGATGATTATATATATATATTAAACTGATTCATAAATTAAAAGTAGGCTATATATTATAATGAAACCATTTAAACTTTAATATAACATACATAGGTATGACATAAATAGGTATGATATGCTATATTAAAATGTTAATATATAAATATATTTAATAAATATTAATATATAATATATAATATATATATATTAGTTTTTAATTAAAGGATACTTTTTAAAGCTCTATGTTTAATTTTTTATATATTGTATGGTATTATATTTTTTTATAATTATTTACTAGGATACAATATATACAATACAATACAATACAATATATAACAATACAATACAATACAATACAATACATTTCAATACAATACATAATATGAGATTCATATATAATTTAATTAATAATGTATAAGAATAATCTAAATAATAAAAATCGATAATATTTTAATTTAAAAATTAATTATTAAAATTATATATGTAATTAAATATCAATAATAAATAAAAACATAATAATTATAACTCAAAGAAAATATTACACAATTTGTAATAATCTAAAAGTTTATGCTGACCATGATCGCAAATGAAGATACTCAATATGGTTACTGTGATTACATATTAAATTGCTGGTAGATTATTAATGCAAATATTTATATATAATAATTAAACTGTTATACTTACAGTATTTGTAATTCTATCATAAACACGACCATATATTATATTTGAATTCGCTTCTTTTTAATAATACGATTCAGTAAATAATCGAATTTATTAAAAGTTTATTATATTCCGTCAAATCATCAATATATTTTATTTAAGCAATAGCTCAAACTAAATATTTACTTTTATAACTGTATATTACAACTATACTATATATATTATAGTGATATTTCATATATTTAATATCAAAACTACTATAACATATTAACCTATAATTATCCATATTAATTCTCTATATTAATATATATTAATTATATATATATATCAATATTATATTAATCTATATTAATTATATGCTCTTTAATCATAGTTTACATTATACTATTAAATAACATTTAATAACCATATTGTTATTAAATAACATATTAAGTAGCATAATCACATGTATATAATCAATCATATAGTATACTATCTCAATATATGTATCAATTATATAGCAAAATAATTGTTTATTATATATCAATATAAGTATATAGTATATAACAATATAAGTATAGAGTATATGTTAATTTAAGTAGTATACATACATAATAAGTATACTTAGCCATAGCTTGACTTAATTGATTAATTAATTAATTTTAAAACGAACACTCTATAATTTATTTGAAATAAATAACCGTTCATGATTGTATTGACAATTAATTATGATATAATATATTCCATGTCGTATAATGGGTACGTTTACGATGAAACCACTAATTTATTAAGTTTATTGTAATAATACTAAATGTGGTTCACTCTGAATAGCTGATGATAATGTCGAAGATGCCAACGTCCTCGCTTCGACAGGTTTTATATTTAAATAATGTATAAATATATATATTATTTATTTATTATTTTATGTTCTGATTCAAGTTTTATTTCATAATGATATAACCGAATATAATTCATAATTATATAGCAACATCGAATATAAAATTCAATTCATATAAAATACGTTAAAGTAAGCTTTTCCATCGTAATATTTCTCCCTAAATATAAACGTTCGCAGCACGTGTCGTGCGGATCCTATCTAATTATATAGAGGTGAATATTCTATGGAGTAGATTTACTAGAATTTAGGAATTCGGATTACGTGATCTGTTTTAATATGAACATGTACACGAAATTGAAATGTAATTAATAATTTAATATATACAAATAACAATGAATATTGATTACTACTTTAATTTATATTGTATTATGATATATATCTTTACTATAAATACAATATGATCTATGTTCAAAATAAATGTATTTATTACACGAAATATCAATATAAGATTATTAACAATACGACAGTGGAACAAAATAATACCAATAAAATAGAAACTATGAAAACTTTCGTAAATGATTGCATAATCTTTTGAGTTAATAATTATTTTTGTATTATTAGTTTAATTTAATATATCATTTTTTTTATTATTAAATTGTAATACATTAATCAATATATATAAAAATATAAATATATATATATATATATATATATATATATATATATATCCAGCTAAAATATTTAATTGTAATTTCAATATTTATAGATACAAAGTTCTATGTTATAGTGATCGCGGGTTGTGCTGTACTCATGGTATTATTAGTTATAATACTATTATGTAGGTCTAATTTGATAAAATGGTTAATAATAATATTAATCTACACACACATATATATATATATATATATATATATATATAATATATATATATAATATATATATAATATATATATATATATATATATATATATATATTCTCTATTCTATATTAGTGCTAGTAATTGCTAATAATATTGATTGCTATTATTTTGCAATTATTTTTATCTATAATATGTATTCGACTTTATCTATCATTATTTAGAATACAATATGAACATATTTTAAGTTTACTGTGATGTATAGTATGAGATACTTCAAATAACATTTCGAATTAATTAATTTAGTAACTAACCAAACATTAAATACTTACCAAGTATATATTATCAAATTTAGTTATATATATCTTTTATGCAAGCGAACTAGCCAAATAATTTCTTATGAATTACTGATCTGCATTATTACTTACTATATCATTAATTAATGATTTTATATTGAATATTCGAATTCGTATTTAATTAACTATCGAATAAAGATATTCACATACATCAATTGCAATTAATTTATAAGCACATTATTATGTATATATGAATATTATATAATACAACATTTATTATTTTAATATTTAATATTTAACATATAATAACAATGATTACCTTATTAGTAATACACAGAATGAAAATAACGTTGCAATCAATAACAAAAATGATATCCAAACTCAATCGTATCAACAAAATCAGACATCAGTAAATTATTCACAACCAAAACAACAATCGCAACAACAACCACAACAACCACAACAACCACAACAACAACAACAACAACAACAACAACAACAACAACAACAACAACAACAACAACCACAACAACAACAACAACAACCACAACAACAACAACAACAACAACAACAACAACAACAACAACAACAACAACAACAACCACAATATTCAATGAATAATCAGTACCAAGATCCTGGACAACAGCAAATGATGATGCAAGATGTTAATAATCAAAATATGTACGGGCAAGTTAATATGGGACAGCAAAGTGTAATTCAATCATCTCCTTCTATGATCATGCAAACTCCACAACAGAATATAATGCTTGGACAGTCTCCTTCAATGATCATGCAAGCTACTCCTCAAATGGCGATGATGCCTATACAGTCTCCTTCTATAATCATGCAAGCTACTCCTCAAGTGGCGATGATGCCTGTACAGTCGCCTTCTATGATAATGCAGATGGCACCTCCCCAGCAGATGACATTCTACTAGAAATGTCGATGCATACAATCATAATCAAAGGTTTGTCGATAAAAATAAATATATTTGTAAACAATTACTAATATCAATTCATTTCATATGTTATTATTTTTTATTTAGAATAATAATTATATATATATTACATTTACATTGAAAACTTATACAATTATTAGGAAATAGAAATGAATGAAAATGCGGATTAATTTGAATACGGATACTTTGTTTATATGTTAACAAATATGTAAATTTAATTGTTTATATGTTAATAAATATGTAAATTTAATTGTTTAAATGTTAATAAATATGTAAACTAATTATACAACTTAGTGATATATAATAGTTACATAAAGAAAATTAATAATATTTAGTTTATTTTAATATATTGTACGGTAAAATATATAAGAACGCGTGATTCGTAAATATATCACCAACGCGTGATTCGTAAATCACTTTTTACAGGATTTTATGAAATTAAAATAAATATATTAAATTAATTAAAAAAATAACCAAGTATTATAATGATACTAATAGTACTTATATTAATTATATATTAATATTTTAATTACAATTATATATTGATTTTATATAAATTTATTTTTCAAATGTGATCCAAATAATGTCCAATAATGTAATATCTTAATGAATGTTTTTATAACATAATTATAATACTTTAATTAATAATAATTATTAATACGATATATTCATTCAATAATAAAATATATAGTATATAGTATACCTTTTCATTTTAATATTACCAAAAAAAATATAAATATCAAAACAAAAAATATCAATTAATTATTTAAATTCTCAAACACAATTAAATGAAATCATTTTCATAATTGATTATAATATTTATGAATACAATTTATGATAACCAACTATAAATAATTTATTCTAAAATATAGTTATATATTATTATGGTATTAATAATTATTATAATTGTTAATTAATTGAAGTATTATAATTATTTAATAAAAACCATTCGTTAAATTCGTTAAATTCGTTAAGATGTTACATTATTGGAAATAATTTGGATCACATTTACGAAAAATAAATTTATATATATATAGCCTTGCCGGTTGAGTTCAGGGAACACAATAACAAATTCAGTAAGAGATTTTGTTAGTATTTATTAATCAATAACTACTAACAGCGAAAATGGAGCTATTGTTATAACTTATTAACAGTTTTATATTCTATCTAGATATAAATGAAGTACGAACATTATCCATATGTGTACACTCTTATATTAATAATGATAGTCACGTTCTGATACAAATTAATCCACCATTCTCGGCACATTTATACGTTTTATTTTTGTAATCTTGGTACTACAGGTCTCCATTTATACACACACACAAATACACACACACACGCACACACATACACACACAAACACCCACCCACACACACACACATATATATATATATATATAATGTTATAGAGTGAATATATAAATTCATTTGAATGTTGGTTATTTTTAATATCTATTATCATTTAATTTATATATCAACTAATTGTATATATTTACAATATATAACTAACATATTTATTTATAAAATATAATATTATATAATAATTTAAAATGTTTATCTTTTTTTACAGATATGCTATTAGGTTCATTTTCAATATTCACATGTTGTTAATTTTTAATTATTATAAATCGATTGTATATTTAAATTAAAATAATGAGTATACAATAATTATATAAACTATTATTTAATATTTATACATTTCAATAGCCGTGGCGTTTGCCTGAGGACCTGTTCCTTCTAATGGTTTGTTTATTTATTAAAAACTAAAGTCATATTAATAATATTCAATAAACTAATATTCATACTAAACGACAATAGAAATGTTATTAATTATTCTCGTTTTTGTTTACATCATATGAAATATTTAGTTTAGAAAAACAACGTAATCATATATAATACTATTGATAATTATTCGATTGTAGTGGACGAATCGCACAAGATAATGCGGGGCAGGAAGAACCCTGTATCGAGTGAAGTATCGCGATAACGGTACGGGGAAGTTGAATACGACAGGGTTATCAATCCCTGTGGAAATCCCTGTGGAAATCAAATTTGTACAGGTAAATGCAAATAAGATGTTGCATGCGTGTAATAATAATACTTTTATAGCCAACAGCATTATTTTTAGCTCCATTATAATTTTTAGAAATTATTAAAATATATACAAAAATCAAAAATGTAATACGTTTTCTGAATAAATTCAAATGGTCCATTATACATTCAAATATATTTAAATAGTATGCAGAGGTGGACAGAGTACTCGGTGACATGCGATGACGGTACTAGGTCGAGGACATGTGGGACTAGAACAGATAACATTGGATGTAACTCGCAGTCGTGCGTAGAACGTTAGGATTATGTAATTATCGGTAATATACAAATATTAAATAAGCAAATCAAATTATATTAGTTAAGACGAATTGTAACTAAGATCGATACATATTCAATACCCTAATTGCTTTCATTATCAAATTGCCTTCTTTAATGGCAATTATACAAACTATAATACAATTATTTATTTTAATATGGATATGAAATATAATAATGCGTTATTACATAACTTTATAGTAAATTATTAGGTCATATTAACATTTTGCCTTCAATTAGTTACTGACTTAACAACAATTCAAGTTGATAATCAATAATTTACATAAATAAATAATATAAATGTATGTTGTTAGAATGTCATTACTCTAGTGAAAGACTTTCCAACTAATTCCACGCTTGTTATGGACTCTTCTGGTAGTAATTTTGAATTAAATTGGTGGAAGCAAAAACAATTTGTAATTGACTTGCTTTCTTCCTTGAAGATATGTTAGTATTAATATCTTTTAATTTTTTTTAAACATTGCATTGAAATAGAAAGTTAAATTTGACATAACACGTAATTAAAATTATAATTATAGTTATAAAATAGTTGAAATATAAAAATATTATAGCTTCAAGTAAAACAAGAATTGGCTCCGTAGCGTTTCGAACTAATTCGATTTTAATTTTTGTTCTCGGTATATATGATGGCATTTAGTTAATTATTGACCATATATGACCAAATATATTAGGAGGATTGATTATATGAATTCGGGTACAAACACGGCTGCTGTTCTTTTGGTTTATTTAATATGTATCTATATATAATTGATAATAACATAATACAATATCAAAATATATGACTAAAAATATTTATTTTTTATAAATTTTTATTATTGAAATTTGAATTGATAAACCAGAAAATGAAAAAGAAAGAAAGATTTCGCTCAGATTGCAATTGTGATAACTGATGGAAAAGCTAATTTAGATACTTCTTTAACATTTACAAATGCTCATGATGCAAAAGAAGAAAATATTACCATCATTGCATGTTTCTATGTTCTATGTTATATATATATGAATATATAGTTATAGTTATAAATAATTACTAAACATAAACTACATGAAAAAAGAAAGTAATAAAGTATTACGATAAAACATTATTAAATGAGTAGATCGTTAGTAGTACGTTACTAATAGGGTAACTATGTCCATATAGCTAATGTGTATTCTATTCGGTATACATTTTGTCGTGAGTGTAAGTTTGCCGTGACCGGCTAAAATAGTCTTAAATAATTAAATTGACGTTCATTGTAATAATATTTTTCACTATAATGTATACAACAATAAAAACATTTGCATGAATTCCGTTAATCAATCATTTTTTAGAATATATATATTTACTATTATGTCAGAAATTTAAATGTATGTTAATAAAGTGATTGATTCCTTATAATGAATATATATAGTTAATATATAGTTATATATAGTTAATAAATTCATTTGGAAATCTGAATTAAAACTTTGTAATTTAAAATTTTTAAATTGTATTTTAAAATTTGTGAAAAATCTTAAATTATTTAGAGTTTAAATTATACACACCATTACATTTGTTGAACATGTATTAATTTTGATCTCATAAAATGTATTATATATTAATATTTATTAAATATATTTATATATTAACATTTTAATATAGCATATCATACCTATTTATGTTATATTTAAGTTTAAATGGTTTCATTATAATATATAGCCTAATTTTAATTTATGAATGAGTCTAATGATGATGATTATATATATATATATATACACATATATATATATATATATATATATATATATATACATATAAATATATATTAGTTTTTAATTAAACGATACATTTTAAAGCTCTATGTTTAATTTTTTATATATTGTATGGTATTATATTTTTTTATAATTATTTACTAGGATACAATACAATACAATACAATACAATACATTTCAATACAATACATAATATGAGATTCATATATAATTTAATTAATAATGTATAAGAATAATCTAAATAATAAAAATCGATAATATTTTAATTTTAAAATTAATTATTAAAATTATATATGTAATTAAATATCAATAATAAATAAAAACATAATAATTATAACTCAAAGAAAATATTACACAATTTGTAATAATCTAAAAGTTTATGCTGACCATGATCGCAAATGAAGATACTCAATATGGTTACTATGATTACATATTAAATTGCTGGTAGATTATTAATGCAAATATTTATATATAATAATTAAACTGTTATACTTACAGTATTTGTAATTCTATCATACATACGACCATATATTATATTTGAATTCGCTTCTTTTTAATAATACGATTCAGTAAATAATCGAATTTATTACAAATTTATTATATTCCATCAAATCATCAATATATTTTATTTAAAGGGTTAACCTTTAAATCTTTAACCTTTACCTCCCAACGGTCGATGTCGGTCGATGTTGAAATACTCATTTTAAAATGCTTATAACTCAATAAATACTTATCCGAATATTAAATTATAAACACATATTAACAGATCATTTATTTATCTATTAAAATGTATAAAAAAACAAATAGATTTATATTTTATTTATTTAGCTATTACAAAAAAACACAGGTATCAGTAAAAATATATATTTGGATTTCGAAAATGTTCATAATGCTTATTATAATTAAATATTGTAATTAAAATGTTTAATTTTAAAATATCTAAAAATATGCATTGTATTTTAAATTTGTTTATTTACAATTTCAATAAGAAAACATAAGAAATTAAATAGTCAATAATTTAAAAAAAAAGTACATATTATAAGTATGATTTTTAATATATAATATTATGATTTTACATTGGATTTATATTATTTTTTAATAAATATAAAGAAATATTATTTATGATATGAATTCCGATTTTAATAGTATTAATTATTCTAATAATTTAAAAATAATTTGGATAATTTCCAAAATATAAATTATCGTAACTTTTTTAATAACAATTATTTTCAAATACAATCTATATATAAAAGTTAGGCTATTATATTACCTATATAATGGTATTAAAAAAAGTATAATTAGTTAATGTATTAATATTATATACATTAGTTATGTTATTCAGTATAAAATATATATATTATTTTGTAAATAATTTTATTTAATCAATAATAATTTATTAATAATTAACTATACATCATTAATATGAATTTCATTAAAAAGATAATTAAATTCTCATTAAAAATATGATAACTTATAATTATCGATTATTATTATTTGATACTGTAAAAATATGTTATGTGAGTAATAGTATAAATTTATAATAATTACAAACATCCGCGGGAAGTAAAGGGTTAACCCAAAGGGTTAAGCAATAGCTCAAACTAAATATTTACTTTTATACTATACTATATATAGCATAGTGATATTTCATATATTTAATATCAAAACTACTATAACATATTAACCTATAATTATCCATATTAATTCTCTATATTAATATATATTAATTATATATATATCAATATTATATTAATCTATATTAATGCTATGCTCTTTAATCATAGTTTACATTATACTATTAAATAACATTTAATAACAATAAATAATTTATTTAATAACCATATTGTTATTAAATGTTATTTAAGAGTATAATGTAAACTGTGATTAAATAGCATAATTACATGAAACCATTAATTTAGTAAGTTTATTGTAATAATACTAAATGGTTCACTCCGAATAGCTGATGATAATGTCAAAGTTAGCACTATTGTCGAAGATATCGTTGTT
>OZ038314.1:37221193-37250161 GCA_964035775.1 Osedax frankpressi | reverse complement strand
ATTCGACTTTATCTATCATTATTTAGAATACAATATGAACATATTTTAAGTTTACTGTAATGTATAGTATGAGATACCTCAAATAACATTTCGAAGTAATTAATTTAGTAACTAACCAAACATTAAATACTTACCAAGTATATATTATCCAATTTAGTTATATATATCTTTTAAGCGAACTAGTCAAATAATTTCTTATGAATTACTGATCTGCATTATTACTTACTATATCATTGATTAATGATTTTATATTGAATATTCGAATTCGTATTTAATTAACTATCGAATAAAGATATTCACATACATCAATTGCAATTAATTTATAAGCACATTATTATGTATATATGAATATTATATAATACAATATTTATTATTTTAATATTTAATATTTAACATATAATAATAATGATTTACCTTATTAGTACACATAATGAAAATAACGTTGCAATCAATAACAAAAATGATACCCAAACTCAATCGTATCAACAAAATCAGACTTCATCAGTAAATTATTCACAAGCAAAACAACAATCGCAACAACAACCAGAACGACCACAACAACAACAACAACAACAACAACAACAACAACAACAACAACACCCACAACAACAACAACAACAACAACCACAATATTCAATGAATAATCAGTACCAAGATCCTGGACAACAGCAAATGATGATGCAAGATGTTAATAATCAAAATATGTACGGGCAAGTTAATATGGGACAGCAAAGTGTAATTCAATCATCTCCTTCTATGATCATGCAAACTCCACAACAGAATATAATGCTTGGACAGTCTCCTTCAATGATCATGCAAGCTACTCCTCAAATGGCGATGATGCCTATACAGTCTCCTTCTATAATCATGCAAGCTACTCCTCAAGTGGCGATGATGCCTGTACAGTCGCCTTCTATGATAATGCAGATGGCACCTCCCCAGCAGATGACATTCTACTAGAAATGTCGATGCATACAATCATAATCAAAGGTTTGTCGATAAAAATAAATATATTTGTAAACAATTACTAATATCAATTAATTTCATATGTTATTATTTTTTATCTAGAATAATAATTATATATATATATTACATTTACATTGAAAACTTATACAATTATTAGGAAATAGAAATGAATGAAAATGCGGATTAATTTGAATACGGATACTTTGTTTATATGTTAACAAATATGTAAATTTAATTGTTTATATGTTAATAAATATGTAAATTTAATTGTTTAAATGTTAATAAATATGTAAACTAATTATACAACTTAGTGATATATAATAGTTACATAAAGAAAATTAATAATATTTAGTTTATTTTAATTTATTGTACGGTAAAATATATAAGAACGCGCGATTCGTAAATATATCACCAACGCGTGATTCGTAAATCACTTTTTACAGAATTTTATGAAATTAAAATAAATTATATATATTAAATTATATTAAATATATTAAATATATTAAATTAATTACAATATTAACCAAGTATTATAATGATACTAATAGTACTTATATTAATTATATATTAATATTTTAATTACAATTATATATTGATTTTATATAAATTTATTTTTCAAATGTGATCCAAATAATGTCCAATAATGTAATATCTTAATGAATGTTTTTATAACATAATTATAATACTTTAATTAATAATAATTATTAATACGATATATTCATTAAATAATAAACTATATAGTAGTATATATTAATAACAATATTAATAATCTTTTCATTTTAATATTACCAAAAAAATGAAATCATATATCATTTCATAATTGATTATAATATTTATGAATACAATTTATAATAACCAACTATAAATAATTTATTATAAAATATAGTTATATATTATTATCGTATTAATAATTATTATAATTGATAATTAATTGAAGTATTATAATTATTTAATAAAAACCATTCGTTAAGATGTTACATTATTGGAAATAATTTGGATCACATTTACGAAAAATAAATTTATATATATATAGCCTTGCTGGTTGAGTTCAGGGAACACAATAACAAATTCAGTAAGAGATTTTGTTAGTATTTATTAATCAATAACTACTAACAGCGAAAATGGAGCTATTGTTATAACTTATTAACAGTTTTATATTCTATCTAGATATAAATGAAGTACGAACATTATCCACGTGTGCTCACTCTTATATTAATAATGATAGTCACGTTCTGATACAAATCAACACATTCATTCTCTGAAAATGTATACAATCACAATTACACAATTAAATAAGAATACTTTTATACAATTAATTTAGAACACTTTTACATTGTAACACATTCATTCTATCGAGTTCCCGGATAGTTATGTTTTTGCAATTTATAAAATATATATATGTATACTAACACGGACAATTACAGATAAATTAGAAAAAAAGCAGACTAATACACCCTCAATATAGAAACACCAAATATAATGGATGTATCCATGTCAGCTGCATAGTTTAACATGATATTGTTCGTTTTAAATATTATACTTAGGATATATTATAAAAGATAAGCTATACTACATGAATATCTAGGCTTTATATTATTAGATGTCTAATTTAGGTTTTTTATAAGGTTTGTACTTGATCGATGTATATTATCATAATATGTAAAACAGATTAATACACCCATAATATAATGCCGTTTTATTATATGAAGATGGATACATATTTGATATTTTATTTGATGGAGAATTTTTATATTAATATTTCATATTTTATCTGGATTTTCAAAAAAAAATCTATTTTATTACAATTTTTAGAAATATGTATTATTAAGAGACTATTTTTTTCCTTTTCCGAATATATATATTTTAAATTTTAAAAGGATCAAAGATAATAATTTAATTATCATCATTGGTAAATAAATATAATCTGTCATGATTAATTAAATATTAATTACTAAAATGAGAGGCACTATTTAATGCTCTTTTAACTTCAATTTTATAATGAGTTATGTTAGTAAACCAATACAATTAATACATATATTAATATATATATATATATATATATATATATATATATATATATATATATACATATATATATTAATACACTTAATACCAATTCTAGTATAGAGAATATTATGTAAAATATATTATGTATTATAACTAATAGTTAATGATATTAAATTATATTATTAGGAATTAGATAGAGATATCAAATATAAATTATAAAAGTTCGAGTGATATATACTTTTATCAAGGTCAGTGATATTAATTCAAGATATACTAAATATTCAATAGCTAATTTAATACATAGCTTACAATACTTATTGGTATGGGAAAATTAATAAACTTTTAAAAAATTTGAAAGACATATTTGATGTATATATCTGATAGGAAACTAATGAAATATATTGCATGTAATTAGTTGTAGAATCGTTGCATAGATATGTGTATCACTGTATATATATATTACTAACATGTTACTATTATTATTATTATATTTATTATTTATTATTATTATTACTATTACTATTATTATTATAACCCTTACTATTTTATGAGTAGTTAGGAATAACATAAATGATGCATATATGCATCATTTATTATAATATATTGTAGTCATTTATAAACAATTGTGTGAAATATTATTCAGTAAATATGAAATCTATAATTTATATCACTATATTTCATTGTAATGTAATATCACTTATCGAATTTTAAAAGTGCTTTAGATAACTGGGTTAATATTAATAATATATATTATTGGTTTAATGGTTTATAATAAAATATTAGTAAATATCAAACCTACAATTTAAATTACTATGAAATATAGTGATATAAATTATTGTAATTGGATGTAGTTCGTTATTGTAGTTATCGAATTAAAAAATTCTTTAGTTAACCATGTTAAATATTATAGATCTATCAATTGAAGTTTCTAAATAAAAAATAATAGTTACTTAACAAACATTACTTTGTTGAATTAGTTTATATTTTACTCATTTTGGAATATATCTAGAAAGATTTTCCCTAGTATATTTCCTGTTAATATTAAATATACTCATTTATTAGCACTTATATAAATTATATTTAGTATAACAATAACATAGTACATATTGGTCATTATAGATTATTTAATTCTATAATTTTAATTATTTTTAATAATTAGAAATATATTATGTATTTATATATGGTATATGTATTTTTTATTTGTTCGAGTGTACTGTTAGAAAAAAGGGTTTTCTATTAGTCGATTTAAAATAGAAAACCCTCTTAATTTTCAAAAGGGTTTTCTATTTTCAAGCATCCAAGAAACCCTCAAAAGGGTTCTAATACAGAACACACTGGAAAACCCTTTTTCATATACCCTAGAAAACCCTTTTTTCTAACAGTGTATGCGCCAAAGGAAGGGGCCGAGATACACATACTAATATTATTAAAACAACTGATTAAATTATGTGTTACGTAATTCATTTAATATGTTGTATAAATATAAAATAATTATACAATATTCAATAGTTAGCAACCTAAATGCCTAAGTTATAACTTAGTTTCTATAGAAACTAATAAATGTGTTATTCATTAATAGTACACATATATAAAATATTTGATATATTATTTGGTTTTAATTCAATTTAGTATTTTAGATTTATGTTAAAGATTTTATAAATAATCTTTACCACCATTATGATAAATTAAACAATAATATCAATAAAACATTGTAAATTTAATGGTAAAATTAATTTTCATTCAAATATTGGTTTAATAATTATAATTATTATACTATATATATATATATATATATATAATATATACTATATATAATTATTTAAATACATTGTAAAATTATAATTCCGTGCATGTATGCATTATAATCACACATATAATCAAAGATTTGATCTGGCGATCATATGATTTAATATTAAATTTTTAATTTAATTTAATAATAATTTTTATAATATAAAATAATTATACATTTGCAATAACAATATATTTAATAATTTATTGACATTAACTATATAATACATATATGTATACTATATTTAATATAATTTTAATGAATTTTGACAATATATTATATATGATATGGTTTAAATCAAGGTAGTTTATTACAAATTAATATGAACAATAATAAGTTGCTATTTTTCATAATTCATAATCCATCATTAAATTATAATATAGTTATCTTGAATTCCAATATTATAATATATTCTAATATCATTGTATATGATTAGAATATTATATATATTGAGGAATGCATAATTATGTAGTTTGCTAGGGCTATGTTGATATTGCGATATTTGTATTTAGATGGTTTTGATGATTATACATATCATTACATATCAAACATTTTCAAATATAATAATATATATAAGTAATCTCCAATATTATCAATGGAATATCTGATATTAGTATTTTGATATGATACCATATTTTTATATTGAATTATATATATTATAATTTAAATATAATATGTAATTCATATTTTAAAATAAAATAATAGTAATAATTAATATATTATTAATATTGAAATTATTACCTATTATTAAAAATATATAATATTTAAATCTATTATATATAAATAATAATTATCTATTAATGAATTTAAATCTATAAATGTTTTATTAGGTGTATTACTCTGTAATAGCATAATGTATTAAAGGGGTGTATTAGTCTGGTTTTATATAGGAAAATTAGGTGGGTGTATATGTCGTGAATAGGAGATGACGAATACCCACCAAAACATGTATATCAGAATATACTGATTTATTCTTGCTCAAATTTCCAGGCATTATTTATAAACCTAATATTAGCCTAAATATAATTTTTTGACTAAAACCAATCATTCTTCAAAAGGGTGTATTTGTCTGGTATTATTTATATATATATATATATATATATATATATATTCGATTACCGGCTCTAAATGAGCTAGATTTTGTATATTTACATATTAAAAAAAAGTCAAGGCATAATATATAATATACATGTATTAAAATTGCATAACATATTTAATCGAATACCGGAAAACGCCGGGTCTATAGCATCTAGTATACATATATAGTATATATATATTACGGAACAATTGAATACGATTTGGAATATCTATTCCTGATTTTTCGGATCAAGATTTCTAGAATTATTTAGAACATTTTTTCCAAATTATTCCAATATAATCATTATACAATAAATCATTATTAAATAAAATCATTATTAAATATAATCATTATACAATAAAATCATTATTAAATAAAATTATTATTAAATATAATCATTATACAATAAAATCATTATTAAATATAAGCATTATACAATAAAATCATTATTAAATAAAATCATTATTAAATAAAATCATTATTAAATATAATCATTATACAATAAAATCATTATCAAATATAATCATTATACAATAAAATCATTGTTAAATATAATCAGTATACAATAAAATCATTATTAAATATAATCATTATACAATAAAATCATTATTAAATAAAATCATTATTAAATATAATCATTATACAATAAAATCATTATTAAATATAATCATTATTACATATTTTAACCATATTTATTTGTAAGCATAATAATGGCCAGGATATTTCATACACCTAAAATCATAATCAGTTCTTTTTGTAAAGGAATCACCTAAATAAATTGTAGCTCCATTATAAGATTGCCTTAATAATAAGCATTTATCACAACCTTCTTTTCCATTAAATTGTTTAGATCCTCTAATCAAAGACTTTGCTAATGCATCACAAGTCATTTTTTTCAATGAAAATTTATATATATTTTTAATAGTGAATTAAACATATCACATAAGTTGAATTAAACAATACAAATACTATTTAAAAAAAGTAGATTATATGGTTTGCGTACATATATCATTTCTAGTGGAAATACATATGAATCAATACAAGTCTAAAATAGGCCACACTGAATTTGAAGAATTTTTTAATAATTGAAGATGATCAATATTGGAGAATTGTAGTTTTGTTATTATCTCATTTTAACTTAGACACGAAAATTCTGATAAAAGTTATACAATTAAATCTAGAATATAGAAAGTTTGAATATATTATATATATTTTTATGTAGTAAATAGTTTTTAATAATGTTAGTCTAGTTATTAGTCATTTAATACCATAATTATTAAAAATAATAAGCAGTCGATGTAATGCTTTATCTTTGATATTATTGGTTAGAGACCACATATACTAGCAAGCATACCTTTTTATTGCTATTTGATTTATTATAAATATTCTTGTTCAATATGCACTTTTATCAGTTATGTTTTCATCGGTTTCATTTTTATTGATTTCATTTTTTTCAGTTTCATTTATATCAGTTTCATTTTTTCAGGCTCCAGTTTCATCAGTTTCAGTTTCTTAATTTTCATCGGTTTTCTTCAGTTTCATTTATATCGGTTTCATTTTTTCCGGCTTCAGTTTCATCAGTTTCAGTTTCTTCATTTTCATTTTCATTAGTTTCACTCATATCTATTTTGATAAAAAATTGTATTATAAATTAATCAATAAAACTAGATATATAGAATAATAATTATATCTAACCTAATATATCAACTGACTTAAGTGATAGTATAGATGAATCAATAATATCACACTGTTTTTGATTTTAAGATGTAATAATTTTAAATAAGTATAACTTTTATAATTGATTTACTTGACATTGTATTAGGCTTACATTGTATTAGGCTTAGAAAAATTAAACGTGATGTTAACATTAAATGATGTATTTATGAATACCAAATAATTAAACGCAATATTGTTTTTATGAAATATGGTAATATATATAATATAATGAAAATAATTATATTCTGATAATATGCATTTAATGAATCATTAAGATATCTTAATGATTCATGATTCAAATATATATTATCAGAATATAATTATTAACATTATATTATATATATTGCCATATTTTATTTATTTAATAAACAATACTACATTTTTTTAAAAGACTAATAGTATATGATAGGTATATTCTATGTATAAATAATTTTATTTATTAAAAAAATATATATCTAATTAAAATCGTCGATAAATTGTATACTATATATATTCTTTTATTATATATTTATATATACATACGTAGAACAGCTCTTAGAATGTTATATTTGAACATTTATACCAAAAAAAACAAATTATTATAAATTGTATGGATCTATAAAAAATTTCATATTTTTATGTACTTAGATTACGTACTTATAAATTTATTAAAATTATATTATATGATTATTAATTATATAAATATTATAAAGGACGGTATACAATTAATATTAGATAAGAAAAAGAAATGGTAATAACATAAATATGAATAAATAGTAATAAATATAAATGCATTCAAAAAATGTTCCTAATTTATTCAAAATTGTTCATAATAAATGTATTTTAACTGCATTCTTCAATATAGTTATAGTAATGCACCTTCGTTATTATTAAATTAATATTATATATATATATATAATATATTTCTATATATATATATATACTATATTATATACTGCATATCTTATATATATATATATATAAATAATTTATAAAACTATATATTCCTGATCTTATAATTAAATTATTTACAATTTTATAAAATAATAAAACGCCATTTTACATTATATACAATAAATGATAAATTGTTAAATGTTTATTAATTATAAACCAATCATCCATACATCCATACATAAAACGAAATATTAATCATTTGGTGCCTCAGTAGTAACCATGGTAATATTATAAATTTTAATTAAAAAGTATTGTTTATATGAGATATTTATAATTTAAAATGAGGCAACCTAATTATTTTTTATTTATTTTAAATATTTTTTTTTTATAAATATTTAAAATAAACTTTAATAAAGGTATTAACATAAAACTAATAATACATACCATCTTTAAAATATGTATACACATTCATGTATGTATTAATAAGATGTCATCGAGTGTGTTAATGCTATAATATCGTT
The DNA here is from genome assembly GCA_964035775.1 of Osedax frankpressi. NCBI lineage: Eukaryota > Metazoa > Annelida > Polychaeta > Sabellida > Siboglinidae > Osedax > Osedax frankpressi. The sequence continues at coordinate 37,241,211 of OZ038314.1, read as the reverse complement.
GATATTTCGTAATATTTTGAATAATCTCTTTAATTGCATTCGTGAAATACAAAATAGATCTATCAAATATATGCATTTGAATTGAATATTTATTATAAACAAATATCTTATGTAATACTAGGATAGTTCTAATCGTGACGGGAGCAATACATAAATGAAACAATAATATCTTAAACACGGAAATATAATAAGAAAAATAATTAATTATAATATAATATTAATTTAATTATGAAATAATATATTCAATTCAAGTTCATTTTATGTAGAGCTAAACTATTAAAACAGGTTTCAAATAAATTAGACTCTCGTAATAAAAAAATAAAATGAATTCCTAATAAGTAACACAAGATCTCATGTAGAGAATTTTAAACGATTTCTCAAAGTATTCTAATATGTTGATAGAATCACATTTTAATAAAGATGGAGGAAGATTATGCCAAATATTTAAATTTAAATACTAAAACTCATTTTTACCATATAGTATCAAGTACATATGCTATAAAGATTTTATTGTTGAGAAGTAAGCTTAGTGCTTATTATATTAGCTATTTTTAGCAGGAGAGTATTTTCAAAATACCCGCCTACTAAAAAAATACTATTTTCATCAGTATATTAAGGTAGGGCGGATAAGGTAATGCAGTAATAGTTAAAATAGTATTATATATACTTAATATACGTATGTTATTTCAAAGTAATGGTTTTTGTTAATAATATTATGATCAGTTCTTTTAAAACCATAGCTCATTTATCTATAATCATTATTATAAGATCTAAATAATTTATATTATCCATCTGCCCATCTATAGAATTGAATTGTATCGTTAGATGACTACTATTGAATACATATATTTTAAACAGCTAATTTAAAATATTACTATTAGATATTAAAAAGAAATGATAATAACACAATAATGAATATATGTAATACTAATAAATTCTCATTTATTAATAAATGAATTTTATCCGAATTCTTAATTGTATAAGTTATATGGAACCTTTCCATCTTGTACATTAAGTTACATTATGTATGCATTATAACAATAAGTTATTCCGGGTAATAGCAGAAAAAATATAAAAATACTTTTCCCGTAATTAGCAATATTGAATGTTAGCTTTAATATTAATAACGAATTGTTTACTATTACCTGGTGAATATGTTTCTTTAGTGAGTCGTAGATAAAGCTCAGTGATTTACAATATAATGGTGACTAAATAATACACAGTATTGCCGGTAATTATTTATATCTATCCAATTAAGTTATAACCAATATTTAGTTATACTCTTGTGGTCTGCTTTTTTGAAATCACAAATCAACCTTATTGCAATTCTTATGATTACATTTAATCTTATATTTCGTTCTATTTAATATATAGACTTATTTAATCCTTGATATAGTGGTGCGATAATGTATAATATTCTGAAAATATTTAAAGATTTTGTAATGGCATTGATCATGGAATTCTTTTTATTTTAAAGAAATGATCGGGTGACTTTTTTATTATCACATACCTATACATCCATCAAATCACCAATCTAGAGTAATATATATAGTAATATATATAGCAAAATATATTGCAATATATATAGCAATATATATAGCAATATATATAGCAATATATATAGTAATATATATAGAAATATATATAATAATATATATAATAATATATATAGTAATATATATAGCAATATATATATATAACAATATACATAGCAATATATAGCAATATATATAGCAATATATATTGCAATATATATAGAAATATGTATAGCAATATATATAGCAATATATATAGAAATATATATTGCAATATATATATATAGCAATATAAATAGCAATATATATAGCAATATATATAGCAATATATATAGAAATATATATAGAAATATATATAGAAATATATATAGCAATATATATATATAGCAATATATATAGCAATATATAGAGAAATATATATATAACAATACATACATAACATACATAACAATACATATATAGCAATATATATAAGTTACAGTAAATTATAATAAGTTATAATAATTATTTTAAAAAATTAAAGATTAAATTATTTCTAATTTCCTTCACCAGAACCTTTTAATGTCTTCGGTTTATCAATGTTGATAACAAATCTAACATTTATTCCGACGAAACTCAATTAATGATTTCGACAAAATGGTTTTGTTTAACTCGTCATTTGACGTTACTTTATAAGACCAAGTCAGATTTTGCCAAATTGATATAAAGTTTTCAGATTTCAGAAGTAGTTAATATATAAAAAAACATCACTGATATTTTCAAAACTTGACTCTTGTAAAATCATCCTTTTTACACCGAATAACAGGTCGATATTGCAAAATAATAGATTTCATATCATTTCCAGCATTAGATGTGTTCTAATAATATTGTGTTTCATTACATATAACCTAATAATTAATTTTAAATATGAAGGAAATGCTTTTATATTATATAATTAATTCACATACTACTTTTTCAATATTGAACTCAGTCACTATCGATACTATAACCACCCCTACCATCAATACTTTATTACAAATACCTTCTCCTCAAACATGATTCCAATTACTATAAATACTAAAAAAAAGCCATCAACGCCACCATTACATCCTTGGCCGTAGTCATGAATCAGGCAACCGCTTACATACCACAACCAACAGAACTTGAAAATAACCGATTTTTTAGAAAGTGTGAACAATGACATCTACGATAATGATCCCTTATATAATAATGATGTAATAGGTTCCGGTGTGTAATATAAATAATTTAAATGTATAAAATAATATTATAATGTAATATTTAAAAAATGTCTATACATTTAAATTAATATCAACATACATATATGTATTAATATGTAGATGTATATTATAATGTATTTCATTTTAATGCAAATTAACTTACTTATAGCTAGAGTATAATTAATAATATAATTAAATATATATTGCGTAAAAATTACATTTAGTTTAAAAATACGGGAAATAAGTATATTTAATTGAATATTTATTAATTAAAAAATATCTATACATTTAAATTAATATCAGCATACATATATTTATTAATATGTAGATGTATATTATAATGTATTTCATTTTAATGCAAATTAACTTACTTATAGCTAGAGTATAATTAATAATATAATTAAATATATATTGTGTAAAAATTACATTTAGTTTAAAAATACGGGAAATAAGTATATTTAATTGAATATTTATTAATTTAAAATAAGGTCACTTTCCATATTTATAAATAATTAAATAATACTATAATATAATTATTTAAATATTATGATAATTAATATTAAGTATAAAAAATAGTTATTTTATAGATTTCGATGATTTAGGAGGTTACTATATATACACACATATATATATATATATATATAAATATATATATTTATTATCAAAAGATCTAATTAACAAAAATAGGATATTATATATATATATTAATTAATAATAATATTTTACCTAATAACCTCGAGTAGCTTATACTAATATATAATATATAGTGTTATAATAAATAAATAAAATAAATATATATATAATATATACATATTAATTACATATATAAATCATATAATAATAGCATCAGTAAAAATTATTATATAATGTATTATACATGTAACTATGTAAAAGAGAAATATTTATTTATCATTACAAAATATGTTATTAAACTGAAGTTAAACTACTAAACAAAATTATATCACTTAGAAATATAATATACTAAAAAATGTAAAACATTTAAAAAATACATTAAAATAAATAAAGCTCAACCCAGAACAATTTTTCTTACGAATAATTTCCTCATGATAAAATAAATCAATACTAAATTATAGAATGATATATATATATATATATATATATATAAATGCATATAAATATAAAAATACACCTCTCCCAATTCCATTAAAAGGACTTTCATTAAATAGGATATTAAAAAAAAATATTTGTTTATAAATAACAACATTTATTTAATATAGTACAAATAATAATTTAATAATACCTAAATTAAGAATTTCTAATCATCAGTTAGTCTTGAAATAATATTATTGCTAAAAAAAACAAATAAATATCCTCATGTTAATTAGTGATTTCTTAAATATTTTGTAGTCGATACAGCATTTTTATTTTTCCAACAATATTATTTAATTCGTGTATCAAAATAATTTGTTACCGGATACAAGGATTTATATGTATAACAACAGCTAACATAAGTATTACAATCATTTTCTATTTCTTATAACAATATACTGAACTGCAACACTTGCGTTATATAATGTGCCTGCTAATTCATTTACTAGCCACTTCTGTATATTATTTACGACTTATTTTTTTGTCCGGCCAGAAATTCGAACAACACATATTAATCATATAGTGCAGGTGATATTATGTTATTTTCCGATGTCTTAATTTACTATTAAATAAATATGTTGATGAATATTTAATTTAATTTAATAATGACAACATATCTCTATTATTATTATTATTATTATTATCAACACATGAAATATAATTATTTCTCTAGATGTTGTCATTTGTTATAAAACTAATCACAATTACCATGGTCACATGATAAGAATGAACAACAATAACACAAACACACACACACATACATACATATATATATGTATATATATATATATATATATATATATATATATAATCTCTGTATACATATTAGTTTTGGTTTCGTTATAGTACATTTAATTTAAACATAATACAAATAAGCTATCATATAATGCAATCATTATTTGTCACTCAAAATATGATATTTATTTATAAGTTTGTTACATGTATAATATATAAAGTCTGAGCTCCATAATTATGTTTTCTATTTATAATTTGAAACTAAAATTTAAAAAGGTCATCACCCTGTTATTGTCAGTATTTATAATTCATCTCGTATGTTCACGTCACTTTCTCTAATATCCAGCTTAATACACCTTCACTCTGGTACATTCATTATTCTTTCGCAAATAAAATTGATTTTATTTTTTATATCTACAATGTAATTTATTTTAAATTTCTTTTTACATACTACACAATATTGGTTTCTTCATCCCACAATATGTACCTATCAATACATTTATCAATTAATCAATCAATTATAATATATATATATATATATACATATATATATATATAAATATATTTAATAAAGTATACAACTTAGGCAATAGGAAATTATTCTTATAATAAAATACATATATATATATATATATATATATAGTAATTCATATTATTCTATAATCAACGTAGATTTGAGTTTTTTACAACAAAAAATGTCTTACTTTGAACGACTTACTTTTAAAATCTATATAACATATTTACCAATGATTAAATAAATAACTCGTATATACAAATAAACACATTATAGTCATATCACTTTATATGAGACTATTTTCATTTTATAAATGATATTTCATAAACTAGCAAAATAATAACAGGATATATATTATACCAAAGTGACCATATTTCGTAAGCTTCAATTCAAAATTCATATTCTATATTAGCAAACTTCTTTTCTATCAAATATACATATATACAAATACACACCCATATATATATATATATATATTTATATATATATATATATATATTATTATTAATAATGTGATCTATATTAAATTAATTGATTTAAATTTAAAAAATACTCTATATATTATAAGAAATAATATGTAGGCAACTATAATAAATATATCTCAATAAATTTCATTCGAATTTTGTATTTTACCGAAGAGATTTCACCCCAAATAATTTGCATTTTACCTACACAATAACTAATGCGTAGTAAATTAATATGATCTCATAGTACTTTTTAATAAAACATAATCTCATAAAAAAGGAATCCTAATAATATATATATATAAATATTTGTTTATGATATATATATATCACGATATATTTAATATTTTCCTTTTTATTTCACCTTTTTTCGGAAAATAACTACAAATTATTGCATATATTCAAAATAATGTATACATATATTAAAACTACAACTATAAAATAAGCATTTAATCAAACTCAATAAATAATACATAAGAGAAAATATAATTTAAAGAATTAAACGACATTGATAATAGAATGGTCAAGAATTGACCAACATCTACAAAATATAAATCGTAACTTTTACCAACTATTTCTATATTTATTTATTTTCATTTCATTTTAAATTGCAGAATTTGTAAAATCTGATAAAGTTTGTTTAACGATTTTTTGTTAAATAAGTGCTTTTTAAAACTATTTATTATTTATACCTTAAAGTTGTTGGTGAGATGTAATATACAACGTACACGTAAGGTCACGTAAGGTCACGTACAATATTCACGTGGTATCTTATAGATTAACTTACTCCCCAAATGTAAACAAATAAAACCATATGTAAGCATTCGTACAGACACTTATGCTAATATCGTATTACGTTTACATATTCCCACCCGCAAATACACACATAAACATTTGCTTGACGCACGCGTACATTGTACAACGTGTAAAACCATAGGCCACGCGAACAATAAAATTGGGTATCATATATCCAAAGGCGAGATGAGATCATTAGTAAGTTAGAGGTTTTAATTAATGATTATTTCGTGGCATTCCTGATAATTAGTACAGAGTACTTTACAATGCATGTTTATACTGTACTTGGTGTAATGTACTTAATACAACAGACTCGGTACAATATACTTATTATTACAATACATTTTATACAATTATATTAATATAACATAATTAGTATATCGTACATAGTAAAATGTACTTATTATAATATTCTTAGAACTATATACTTAGTATAATGTACTTACTATAATGTCATTAGTCTAATGTACTTAGTACAATGTACTTACTATAATGTTATTGGTCGAATATACTTTTGTACCTATGAGTATAGAGTCCATTCGTTGTTTAGCCTGAAATAAAGTCATTTATTGGAATAGTATTATTAACTCCATCTATAGTTTCTATCTTTCAACTGATGACTAGATATTGTTGCAATCTGCATATCATTTGAGGATAATAACTGAACATCTTTAGTATTCGACCATTTACCAGCTTCTTGACTCAAGTGTCCAATTGCTAAGGCTCCAACTTCTCTGTTAGCATATCAATAAGGCGTTGCACTGTGGTATCTATGGTATCTGCGGTCAGTCCTAGAAAGCTCTTTACCCTCTTGTCGGTTGAAAATGGAGATCGGTTTTAGAACTAGACGTGAACTAAGACCATACGATAGAGATGTTCTAAGATGGCTTCGAGTACTTCAATTGTTTGCCAAGGAGCTAAAGCGGAATCTGCAACCATGTCTAACTTTTGAGGCAAGTCGAAAGTTATATTAAAAAGGAATTTAATACCCAGATATATAACCAGGTAAATTTCATTTTCTTGATGTTCTATAAAATTATGCTTTCCACAAATTAACAATATCCTTGAGTTCATTATTAGGAGGGAAATTCATTATTGTTGGTGGTATATTTACTAAATCAAGGTAAGAAGGATATGTATTAGACTTGGGTGATTCAGTCATAGAGGTAAACGATTGTACTGGGTTATACATCATACGATAATATATATATATATATATATATATATATATATATATATATATATATATATATGTATATATATATATGTATATATATATATATATATATATATATATATATAAATATATGTATATATGTATATATGTATATATATATATATATATATATATGTGTATGTGCGTACGTGTGTGTGTCTGTGTATATGTGTGTGTGTATGTGTATGTGTGTGTGTGTGTGTGTATGTGTGTGTGTGTGTGTGTGTATATAAGTATCATTATTATTTAATACTAATATTTCCTATTAATTAGAGTACGAAGTTTTCATATATAATAGTATACCTTACAGTTAAATATATCGATTATCAACGAGAGACCATACTATACGAAGTCTTAACCAGTGCAACGTTGACTTTTAAGTATCGAGAACACATAACGAGACAGCGCTATTGGAAGTATCGCTAGATGACTTGGTCTACGGCAAGGACATCCCACAATATATCATCATGTACAACGGTACACTTGAAAAGAGCACCGCGTTCAACGGTAATAACGTCCTATGTTAGTAATCGCTACTCGTAGAGGAACGTTGGTATTTCTATATACTACAATGGTATTGAATAATAATCGCATATGATATGCGTAACTATAAATAAATACATATATTAATTAATATAGATAACATTAATTTATATACATATATTATATACAATAGATTTATAATTAATTATCTGAGATCAGATTTAAATTATTAACTATATAGTTTATATAAATATTAATATAAGTTATACATATAAATTAGTTCCGTAAGAGTACTACTTGTTAGATCCACCTGATTTCTGTGTTGGTCATTGTAGTGGTAGGTAACCCATTTGCTCCATACGAGGACTTCGTTTCTCAGAACGTTTACCGGTTTCATCTGCACACAGTATTGCCAGTGTTTTTATCCTGCTTAATGGCGATGGCCGCGATAACATTGTCGTTCACGAATCGTCTCAGGCATTCGAAGGGCGATAACAAAGAAGACGCGGACGTCAATGCGGCTGAAAGCGAGGAGTCGCCCCGTTCGCTAAGCGCGTGCAGCGTAAAGCCTTTAGTGTTGGGCAAATATTACCCTGGCGTTAAACTACCCGCCGAAGGCGACACTCGTTACAAAGGATACGTGTGGATGACGAATTTCGAGTTCGTTACATCGGACGGGCTCGATTCCGAGCCGGTACCCGTATTCTCGTTCAGCAGCGGGAATTCACAGAACGATGTCAAGGGAGAAAATGAGACCACGACGTCTACGGAGAATTCTACGCAAAATAAATCAGCTATTGACGAATCCGACGACGCGAACTGTAACAGTCTGCTCGAGAATTGGAACTTTACGGGAGATTGTAATTCAATTTATAATGTACTCGCATTTTTCAATGCGCAGATGTTACCTTCACTAATTGACATGCGTACCGATGAGAATACATCATCGACACAAGAGTATCCCCACACGAAACTTCTCCAATCAGAATACCTACGTCGGGATTCATCAAAACCGACCACCATCCAACCGAAACTCCCACAGCTGGAACAATATCCTGACGTAGGTTCGGTGAGTTTAAGCCAAAATATCATAGTATTTGAAGATCAATTTCAGAATACTGAATCAGTGACTCGTAACAACTTGACTCCTTTATTCAATTCCTATGATACCATATGGGATAAGGAGATAGATTCTGGTTACAAACACGAAAAGTTGAATCACCCAGAGAATCTCAACGTGTCGCAACAACGAACCAGTCAACAAACCACCTACGTAGATACGAACAAGCCGCCAACTCAACGCCCTCTCGATGTTCCTCCAAAACAACCTCTACAACAACCTACGCAATATCTTCGACAATACCCTGCACAATACCCTGCACAATACCCTGCACAATACCCTGCACAATACCCTGCACAATACCCAGCACAATACCCTGCACAATACCCTGCACAATACCCTGCACAATACCCGATGCTACGTCCGATGCTACGTCCGATGCTACGTCCGATATTACGTCCGATACTACGCCCGATATTACGCCCGATATTACGCCCGATATTACGCCCGATACAAAACCCACAACAGCTGCTGTCGCAAAACTTTATATCGCCAATATACTCGAATCAATACATGCATTGTCGCCCACCACGACAGGTATCGCAAACATTGGTTTCCGCCGTTCAAAACAATATGGTGATTCCTAACCTTATGACTTATAGTAACGCGCCTAGAACGATGACGGCTACAACGGGTACTTTGCGTACACTCAATAGCATCGGTACATCAAATAACATCGACTACCCTATGCCGCATTTATCGCACCAAATTAGGCAACGATATTACGCCAAAGCTCCTCTTGGAAGTACTGGTAAGTCGTCAATCCGACATCAACAATGGTAGGTTCAACAGTCGTCTTCTCGAGAAAGAGAGGAGTGGACGAACAATTTTAGATGTAGAGAGAATTACTACTCAGAAGAGTATTTCAAAGGAAAGAAAGAGAAAAGTAGATTCGTTTAACGGGCGTACAGTATTTAGCACGAATAAACGCTGAGAATGCGTATTCTATACCGAAATAATCCATCAGAAATATTTTAAACGATATAATCTTATTTAATAATAATAAGTTCGCCCTAGTGTATCGCTTAATTGACTGCACAATCTGATTAAAATTCATAATATGACAATGCATGCATTAATTTAAAATCGAAACAATACATTATTAAATAATATGAATAATATAATCGAATTAAGTTATAGAATAATAGTATCAATGAAATTATTTTGACAGAGGACATATTTCTTTTGAAATTATGTAAATCTATCTGAAAACAGCAAATTCTTACCAATCCTTGTCGATATGTAATGTTTAATGTACTCAATACTTTCTAGATGCTAAGCTATAACCCGCCATTTATCTCATTATCTGAAGACCCTGAGTGCAGTGGATTTACATCTAATTGCAGTACCCTTTATATGCATTCTCTAATTCTTGTATTATCGACATCCAAGGGGTTTCACTCAGCCGATTTTGAGAATTCGTAATGTTATGAAAAATTGAGGGTCATGTGATCAAATCCGCCATTGTTGATGATTTATGTTTAATTTCGAATAATTGTTATATATTCTAGAATATTAGCAATATGTCAATTAAAAAAGGTAGTAGGTGTTCTGCAATCAATTGCAATGAATACTCATTTAATAATGAATACCCTTTCCACAAATTTCCTGCAGATCACGATCAGTAAGTATTAATATTATTAAAATAAAATATTTATAAAATTATTGAAATTTTATTGTTTTATTGTATATATATCACATATATACATAATATATGTTTTCTTATTCTATAATATACATTTACCAATATATATATATATTCTATATTCTAATCAAATATATAGGAGAAAGAAATGGGCTATTTATACACGAAATAGTGAACTTACTGAAAGAATAAAAAAAGAAGGTATTGATTCAGTATATAATCAGAGGATATGTGGAAGGCACTTTGCTGATAATCAATATAATACTATAGAAAGGTTTATAATTTATATATAACTTTATTTATATATGTTCTTTATACTACTTAATATTTATAATAATATATTCAAATTAAATTACATAGGAAACGTTTGATTTATAATGCCTTACCAACACTAATCGATGCTCCAAATCCACCTCCACAAATAAATACCCGGCGGCATATTGTAAAGACTCCAGTTAAAAGGAAGAAAAGAAAAAGTTATAAAATAAATAATAATAGTTTAATAAATATACTAAAACAAAATTTAATTTTAATTGCAGTAGAAGAAAAGAATACTGATTCATTAACGGATACAGCTGGTGAAGAAGAAGAACCATATGCAAATTGTCTGAACGAATCTCTAAAATCAAGTTCTCTGTTATTAGATAAGGATAAGGAAATATTAAAACTAAAATCTAGAATAAGGTATCAAAGTCAACAGATATGTCATTTGCGAAAATCCATTAGTAAACTACATTCTAAAGTATTTAGATTAAAAAGAAAGTGTATGGGTAATAGTAAATTAAATGTATCTCCTAAAAGTAATAACTTAAGTATCAATGCCAAAAATTTTATGCAGCGTCAATTATATCAAAACAATAAATCTCAGGGTAATAGGTATAATAGTAAGGAAAAGATGTTTGCTATGTCTCTGTGGAATGCCAGTCCAAAATGTTACAGATTATTGAAAACAACTTTTTCTCTACCATCTATTTCTACCTTACACAGAACTATTCGACTAATAGATTTAAAGCCTGGCTTCCACAGATGTATATTAGATTCCATTAAGCAAAAAACATTAAAATTCACCACAGAACAATTATTAGTAGTGATTGCATTTGATGAAATGGCCATCAAAACAAAACTAGAATATAATGAAAATTTAGATTGCATTTTAGGATATGAAGATTTGGGAGGAAGTGATAGATCAAATGACATAGGAAGTTATATTATAGTTTTTATGGTACGTAGTCTTAGTGGTTCATGGAAACAGCCAGTTGGTTTTTTCATATCATCGGGACCTATGGCATCAAAAAATATACATGACAAACTGTTAGAATGCATTGATCACATGCATGAATGTAACCTTATAACCAAAATAGTAATATGTGATCAAGGACCAAGTAATCGGGGTTGTAGTACATTATTAAATATTAATGAAAAACAATATTTCAAGCATAAAAATGATATTATATTTTTTATGTATGATCCTCCACATCTCTTAAAAAGTATAAGAAATGGATTATATAAGGATGGTTTTAACTTTAGGGGTAATGACGTTTCATTTAAATATATAAAAGAATTATATTACATTAAAAAAGATATGAATATAGCAATAGCAGGAAAACTATCAGATAAACATGTAGATTTAAATTCATTCAGTAAAATGAGGGTAAATTTAGCCACACAAGTATTATCACAGTCAGTTGCATCTGGAATTCGTACAATTGCAATATTAACTAAAAAATTATCAAAAGATTCTCTATATACAGCAGACTTTTGTGAATTTTTTAATAATTTATTTGACATATTTAATTCAACTGATCTCAATACATCTAACCCATATAAGTCAGTATTAGTACCTAATAGTATTTCATTAGATTTTTTAAATAATGCCTTAAATATATTAAATAGTATAACATATAATGGTTCAAGATATACAAATTCGCTTCCTTGTTTATTAGGTTGGAAATGTAATGTAATTGCTGTATTAAATTTATTCGATCATTTAAGATCACATTATTCCATTAGTAAATTATACCTTAAAAACTGCAATCAAGATAATGTTGAGAACTTCTTTTCTAGAATGAGGCATGGTGGAGGAAATCGTGATAATCCATCAGTCTCTGAGTTTATGTCGGAATATAGAAAGGTATGTATAGAGTCAATATTTGCAAAGATACGTGGTAGTAATTGTAGTATGGATGCAGGTGATTTTTTAATTAAGCTAAACCAATTTCAATCTTTAGTGCATGTACCTATTAATAAGTGTACTTTATTAACCACCGATGATGTTATACCTATTAATGATGTTATTAACCCTTTATTAGAGAATAATGCACTTATAGCTCTTTGTATTGATATCGTCGTAAAGTTTTGTAAAAATTTTCATTGTTCTGACTGTTTTAAATTAATATGCAATAATGTTTCAACTGAATTTTCAAGCAATTTTCTTTATATAATGGATAAATCTAAAAATATAAACAATAGAATATCACCAACAAATTCATTTATTGCATATATAAAGCAGTTAGAATATTACTTTTCTAAATATATCTACTCTATACTTCATCTTTGTAATGTTCGTCAATTATTTAAGCGTATTATTACTAATTACGACATATTATTTATTTTCTGTAAAAATTGTAATACTATTAATCCGTTTATTAATGATTTTATTATTAATTTATTTGTACATATACGATTTAAATCAATTCTATCAAAAGAAAATCATGATATTTCAATTACCTTTAATAAGAAAGGTATCCGTAAATGTCGAAAATTATTAAAATTAAAGCATGTATAGTCAAATATGTGTATACTATTTTTTTATATATTATATATAGCATGATGTTTATTTATATTTTATTAATTTATATACATGTACTAATAAAACAAAATCACAATACAAGTTTTATTCATTTATATAAATCATTTATAAATAAAAATTAAATAGTTACAATATATATATATATAATATATACATTGTAATAAATACACTTATACAATGTATATATATAATATATACATTATATAATTGTATTGTATTTATCAATTATTTATATAAAATATGGTAGTATTTTGATTATATATATATATAATAAGTATTTATAATAATGAAATTTATATATCTATGAATTAAAAAACTATCAACAATGGCGGTTGTTTACAAAAACGCGGGTTTGTTTACATTCGCTATATTTGCATTGCGAGATAGCGGAGTGAAACCCCTTGGATCGACATATTCGTTTTGAAAATTCTCTCGACTTAATTAACCGCGGAGTTCATATGTTATATATATATTTATATATATATATATATATATATATATATATATATATATATTTATATATATATATATATATATATATATATATAAATTACTTTCAAATATAAAGATTAAAATGACTCACTTTGTTTTAACAAAATAATTATTAATGATAAAAATATATTAATTTACTATATATAATAAATATATTATAAATATATAATAAATATTCTAGGAGTTTATGACCTAATAATTGTATGTATGCTTCCAGTGATTATATCAGCTATTGTCTGATAAACTGATTACATTCAGTTATGTGATTCTCGCACAATACTTATTTTGCTTCTACCTAATATTGATAATCGGGATTCATGTATCTAATATTGTTTACTTTATCTCTATATGACATCTTCTATCTCAAATAGTCATTGTAGTACCGTAACACTTAGAACATATAAAATATTCAATTTAATCAATTGAAATCGTTATCCTCTATTCAATATCACCGCTTTACATAAACCACTATATGTTCTAATCTGTTTTGGAATTCATTATCTTTCCAGTATTTAAAAGATCTTTAAATTATTCATTAATCCATTAACCCATTAACCCATTTGCAATTATTCCCGTAGAAGTTTTATCATCGTCGTACGATACAATATGTCTATACTAGACAGTATGTCTATACTACATACTATGTCTATATTACACACTATGTCTATATTACACACTATGTCTATATTACACACCATGTCTATATTACACACTATGTCTATATTACACACTATGTCTATATTACACACTATATCTATACTACACACTATATCTATATTACACAATATGTCTATATTACACACTATGTCTATATTACACACTATGTCTATATTACACAATATGTCTATATTACACACTATGTCTATATTACACACTATGTCTATATTACACACTATGTCTATATTACACACTATGTCTATACTAGACAATATGTCTATATTACCCACTATGTCTATATTACACAGTATGTCTATACTAGACAATATGTCTATATTACCCACTATGTCTATATTACACAATATGTCTATATTACACACTATGTCTATACTACACACTATGTCTATATTACACACTATGTCTATATTACACAGTATGTCTATATTACACACTATGTCTATATTACACAATATGTCTATATTATACACTATGTCTATATTACACACTATGTCTATATTACACACTATGTCTATATTACACACTATGTCTATACTAGACAGTATGTCTATATTACACACTATGTCTATATTACACACTATGTCTATATTACACACTATGTCTATACTAGACAGTATGTCTATATTACACACTATGTCTATATTACACACTATGTCTATACTAGACAGTATGTCTATACTAGACAGTATGTCTATATTACACACTATGTCTATATTACACACTATGTCTATATTACACACTATGTCTATATTACACACTATGTCTATACTAGACAGTATGTCTATATTACACACTATGTCTATATTACACAGTATGTCTATACTAGACAGTATGTCTATATTACACACTATGTCTATATTACACACTATGTCTATATTACACACTATGTCTATATTACACAATATGTCTATATTACACAGTATTACAATATATTACACACTATGTCTATATTACACACTATGTCTATATTACACATTATGTCTATATTACACAGTATGTCTATACTACACACCTTGTCTATATTACACAGTATGTCTATATTACACACTATGTCTATATTACACACTATGTCTATATTACCCTCTATGTCTATATTACACAGTATGTCTATATTACACACTATGTCTATACTACACACTATGTCTATATTACACACTATGTCTATATTATACACTATGTCTATATTACACAGTATGTCTATATTACACACTATGTCTATATTACACACTATGTCTATATTATACACTATGTCTATATTACACACTATGTCTATATTACACACTATGTCTATATTACACACTATGTCTATACTAGACAGTATGTCTATATTACACACTATGTCTATATTACACACTATGTCTATATTACACACTATGTCTATACTAGACAGTATGTCTATATTACACACTATGTCTATATTACACACTATGTCTATACTAGACAGTATGTCTATACTAGACAGTATGTCTATATTACACACTATGTCTATATTACACACTATGTCTATATTACACACTATGTCTATATTACACACTATGTCTATACTAGACAGTAGGTCTATATTACACACTATGTCTATATTACACAGTATGTCTATACTAGACAGTATGTCTATATTACACATTATGTCTATATTACACACTATGTCTATATTACACACTATGTCTATATTACACAATATGTCTATATTACACAGTATTACAATATATTACACACTATGTCTATATTACACACTATGTCTATATTACACAGTATATCTATATTACACACTATGTCTATACTACACACTATGTCTATATTACACACTATGTCTATATTACACACTATGTCTATATTACACAGTATGTCTATATTACACACTATGTCTATATTACACACTATGTCTATATTACACACTATGTCTATATTACACACTATGTCTATATTACACACTATGTCTATATTACACACTATGTCTATATTACACAATATTATCTATATTACACACTATGTCTATATTACACACTATGTCTATACTAGACAGTATGTCTATATTACACACTATGTCTATATTACACACTATGTCTATATTATACAGTATGTCTATATTACACACTATGTCTATATTACACACTATGTCTATATTATACACTATGTCTATATTACACACTATGTCTATATTACACAGTATGTCTATATTACACACTATGTCTATATTACACACTATGTCTATACTACACACTATGTCTATATTACACACTATGTCTATATTACACAGTATGTCTATATTACACACTATGTCTATATTACACACTATGTCTATATTACACACTATGTCTATACTACACAATATGTCTACATTACACACTATATCTATATTACACACTATGTCTATATTACACAGTATGTCTATATTACACAGTTTGTCTACATTACACACTATGTCTATATTACACACTATGTCTATATTACACATTATGTCTATATTACACACTATGTCTATACTACACACTATGTCTATATTACACAGTATGTCTATACTACACACTATGTCTATATTACACACTATGTCTATATTACACACTATGTCTATATTACACAGTATGTCTATATTACACACTATGTCTATATTACACACTATGTCTATATTACACACTATGTCTATATTACACACCATGTCTAGATTACACACTATGTCTATATTACACACTATGTCTATATTACACACTATGTCTATATTATACACTATGTCTATATTACACACTATGTCTATATTACACACTATGTCTATATTACACACTATGTCTATATTACACACTATGTCTATATTACACACTATGTCTATATTACACACTATGTCTATATTACACAGTATGTCTATATTACACACTATGTCTATATTACACACTATGTCTATATTACACACTATGTCTATATTACACACTATGTCTATATTACACAGTATGTCTATATTACACACTATGTCTACATTACACACTATGTCTATACTACACAATATGTCTATATTACACACTATGTCTATATTACACACTATGTCTATACTACACAGTATGTCTATATTACACAATATGTCTATATTACACACTATGTATATATTACACACTATGTCTATATTACACAGTATGTCTATATTACACAGTATGTCTATATTACACACTATGTCTATATTACACACTATGTCTACATTACACACTATGTCTATATTACACACTATTTCTATATTACACACTATGTCTATATTACACAGTATGTCTATGTTATACACTATGTCTATATTACACACTATGTCTATACTACACACTATGTCTATGTTATACACTATGTCTATATTACAGAGTATTACACTATATTACATACTATGTCTATATTACACACTATATCTATGTTATACACTATGTCTATATTACACAGTATGTCTATATTACACAGTATTACACTATATTACACAGTATGTCTATATTATACACTATGTCTATATTACACAGTATTACACTATATTACACAGTATGTCTATATTATACACTATGTCTATATTACACAGTATTACACTATATTACACAGTATGTCTATATTATACACTATGTCTATATTACACAGTATTATACTATATTACACAATACTAATAACAACATTTCTATTTAACAGTAGTAAGCGAGTTTCAATGCAACAATTATATAACTCAAGAAATAATATGAACTTACAATTTCCGCACACCGTTTATTTAATTATCTTTATACACATATTATCCATCCTCCATAAGTTCATATTAATTATATAATGATTCTAATTACTGCATAAATACATAGCACTAACACCTAATCACTAACCTCCAAGACCCATTATTCGTAAATTTTTTAAACCCAGTATTAACCAATTTCTATTATGTTCTCTTACATCTATATATGTATCCATAAAGGCTTCCTTAGACCCTTTACCCCATTATCGCCCATGTTAACTAACTAATCCCCTGTATAATCATACTATTAACATTATAAACACCTAAAACCATTGTCAGAATAGTATTGCCTTTATCTGTGCAATTCTATTTCGATTGTTACATTTTTATCAGCTACTCCCATTATCCCCTATTTAAACTCAGCAATCACCATCACTGAATCCGTTCGACAATGCGCTCTCTAATTGAACTATATCATCCTTTACTCATTTCCAATTCCTTCGGTAGACTCTCTACAACCTCGAACTCTATTTAGCCAATGCACTTTATACGCCGCACTCTAACTCCCTAAACCCCATCAATAATGCATTCTATCTTTTAGTCATACGTACTTATTTAATGTCACGTGATTCATAGAATACCAGAGCCTCCTTTCCCTCCTGACGTGTGTGACCTAATCATATGTAATCCCTGTGACCGCGTTTCTTATTACGCATGTCACACGTCTGTAATAATCACCATCTCCATAACTCGATATATGGTATTAGATAACATAACATAATTTAATTACAGCTAGAGGTTTATATTAAGATACTTTATAATAAAATAGATAATTATAAAATATTTTATTTTTGTTACATACAAATTTTTATTATTTTATTATTTAAATACTAAAATAATACTACCAGTAATCAATCCAAGTCGTTTCAATATTTGCATTTTAATAATTTTTTTATTACCCAATAAATGTTGTAATACAGAAAGTTTTTAATAAACTATAATATCAGACAATTTGCAGGGTACCCAGTTAAACATTAATGTTATTTTATTTTTTTGTTTTATAATAAAAGTAAAATATATTTTATTTACATCAAGAATATATATTATGTTTATTTTCTATTTCAAATAATTATTTAAGATTGTATATTAATTACATCATCTGAGTTATTGGTTAGTTGATATAATCTATAATCTAATGAGTCTATATAATTATTTATTAATATTAGTGTATTTATTAATAAACACATATATACTTAAAAATATACTTTAATAATATACTTAAAAAACGTATAGCTAAAATTTAAGCTGGCAATATATATTAATATAATTAATAAAATATCAGTTGATTAACAATATTATTAAATATTATCAGACGATATCGTAATTTTCAAATTTTACCAAAAGATAAATTCATTCTTCTTCGTAATATTTATATAATTTCCAGTCATGTTGTTTGCATTTTGACACCCTGGTGATAATTGGTGTAATCAGCTATCCCTGCAAATACACTTCTGTCTCTCTCCGTGTTATTT
>OZ038314.1:37176193-37216193 GCA_964035775.1 Osedax frankpressi | reverse complement strand
CGTATATACTTGCCGTAGGGGTTGTGTGTATCGTGGAGGTTATGGGTATGGGGGTGGTGATAGTGGTCGGGATCGCAACGGTAGGGACGATAGTCGTGGTCTTATTAGTTATGGACATAGCGGTGGGCGTGGTTAATGGAATTGCCGAAGTAATAGAACGCGTCGTAATAGGAACTGCTGCTGTAGCGGTTTGTTCGTCGGTAGTGAAACTATCCCTTCCGGTCACTTCCTCGTCAGACGTGTCGCCGCTAGTCGACCACGATGCCATGGTTATGTCGGTGTCAGTGGCGACAGTAGTTTCGCCGAAGACGGCGGTGGTTTTTTCGGCGTACGTTGGAGTGGCCGGCGATGCAGTCGGCGTTGCCATGCCAACCGAGGTCCTGCTCGTATACATAAGCGGACGTGAAGGTAGCGCCGGACTCGTTTGGAAATCGGTAGGTTTGATTGAACTCGACACAGAAGTTGATTTCAACGAAGATCGAGGGTTAAATTGTACGGTTGTACTTTCAATATTTGTTTTCTGGATAAATATCGTCTTACATTATATTTAGTGAAATTTACTTTATATTATTTTAGTAAAATCTATTAATATAGTGATGTTTTAGTCAAATCTACGTAATATTACTGTTATCACAATCTGCATAATATTTATCCTCGGGCGTATTTTATTTTCATGTATATTTCCAAGATATCATCACGGATGTCCTCATTTGTTTACAATAATAATTAAGTATCATAATTAATATGAAAGTAATAATAATATTACATAGAAACTATGTATATATATATATATATATATATATATATATATATATGACGATGATGTTGATTTCCCTTATATATAGTGTATTAACTAACGTTAGAAATTAATGGTTCTAAATAATCTTGTGAATTACAATCCTCGTCAATCAAACCATCCAAATCGTCGTCAATTCCATTACATCTGAAATCATGTGTAAGTATTATCAATACACCAAATCTCAATAAATTGTGATATTTGAATTCTCTCTATAGTTATTATTTGATATTACAACTTCATCTAAGATATCATTTATTATATTAATCATAATGGTATGCCGTAATATATATCTAAATCGTATATTAAGTATAGTAATTATTATACAAAATACGATAAAAGAATATGATTATATTTACATTTACTAATTACTATCTTCAGTTTTCTCACCTAAAATGCGCCAATTTAAAGTATTCCTATATCTATACTTAGTAATCTATGCAATAGCTCTACAATGATCTAAAATGATACTGCTAACATTTCCTCGTCTATCAGATGATCGCAGTCGTTATCTATCCCGTCCGCAAGTGTGGATTTATTTGGCCACACCACACATACGTAAGTTACTCGAGCGTACCTGCAAACGTCGATTATGGACCTAAGAACCACTTGCTAATTGTATTACCAATGCAATTGTTCTACTCGTAAGTAATTAATGACGAAACATTTAAAATCGAATAGATAGCATACAAAAAGATAATTTCAAGAATAATGTTCTAGAATAACCAAAATAGAGTTTAAAGATTTTTTAATCGATTTTTTAATCGACTATGACATAATCTAGATATATAGTGATATATATATATATATATATATATATATATATATATATATATATACATGTACATATATATAGATTTGTTAACTATGCGATACTCTATTGAGTAGTCAAATATTACTCAATAGTAGTCAAATAATACTTAATAGTAGTCATATACTACTTAATAGTAGTTAAATACTACTTAATAGTAGTTAAATACTACTCAATATAAGTCACTTATTAGTAGGTAATAAATACTATATATACACACTAAAGTATTCTACTATGTAATTAAAATAATGTTATTAACTGGTAATTAAAACATTATTTGCAAACCTTTGGCCAGCTGGCATTCCGTAGGATTCTTGCTTTCTGAATCCGTAGATAATCATAGAAAAGTAAACGTTTTCCTCGATACTACCTACATTTTATTAATTATTAATTATTGACGCCAGTTATCAATAGCACAATAACTGTACTTGCGAAATATAGGACGCACACAATAACGTTAACAATTATAGACTCCGTTACCTGGTACATTGTTGGCGTGTGTAATTGTATAAGTGCCTTCATCGATGTGAATCGTAAGTACAGAGTAATTAGTTGAAGAGATCTCGATCCAACCTACGTTTTCGTAATAGCTATCCATTCTCAGGGGCTCTCCGTTTTTTAGAATTCCAGAAATATCTAATTATTTATAAGACATTGACAACAATTATTACTCCTGTTATGTTCATAAATGTTTAATGTTCATTTTTTTAATTGTAGAAAGTATTATTCACATTTTCTAAAATAATATGTTTTTATAACTAGAGTGATATATTATATTAATAAGTGTTAAGTCAAATTATTAAATAAATTAATCTAATATATGAAATTAAATATATTTAAATTAATATTAAATATACTATTATCAGTTATTACGTTACGGAATATATATTAAAATATACTCTGATTAGTATAATTAATAATATAGTTAATTTTTAAAAGAAATTTATAAGAATATGATAAATCCTATTTAATATATATTTAAAACCATTTCTGGGTACGACTAAGTTAGCGAAACTGGCGAAGGGTTTGGAGGTGATTCCTGTTATTGTTTGAAAATTGAATTCTAAATCGTACTGCTCGATTGGTGGAATCAGGACCATGAACGGATCTGCGTCATCCAAACCATCTAGAAATATAATAATTTAAAAACAATGTAATAAATATATATTACATATTCGAATATATTCGATTACCATACAAGTTATGTACACAATGGTTCTTATCATTGGAATACAATCTGATCCTAAATTTCTATTATAACATCTGAAGATGTATATCAAAGCTAACAAATGTTCTAATAAATCAGTATTTTCTAACTCCATAGACTCCATAGACTCCATAGAGTTATATAATATAGTAATATCCCTGATCTGGTCATAATACAAAATAATATTTAATATATTAATAATTTAACAATTCCTTTTGATTAATATACTTTATGATGGGATATAAAGAATTATGAAAACAAAATAATTAGACCATTGTTTAAAATACGGCATACAATTTACAATCTATTGAAGTATTTAAATATCATAGAAGACAATAGAAGATTCCACCGTTATAAGTAAGAACTTTTTAAATGTCTTATTCCTATTAATTATATTTTATCTTTAAAACTTCCTCTTCTTATAGTCCCGTAATTGATCTAGGTTTAATTTCATATTTTACTGAACATTCTAATCTGAATTTGTATTCTTTTTGTGACTATTTACATTTAATACCCGCTATTTTTTATTTTCGTACCGTTATCTTATTATATTTTTTACAAGATTTAGATATGTTCTATTTCACACTATTATCTTTTTTCACTTTACTCAATTGTCTATACTTATTTATATTTTATCTCATTCAATTTTAAGGAACAATAATTTAAATAATAATGGTCATCTTCTTTAAACGATTGTTAAAACCATACCATATTTATAAATATAATCACTGACTATAAATATATATATATATATATATATATATATATATATATATATATTGTATATACTATATTTTTGAATTCAGTTATATTCTTAATATGTATATTTATTAAACTATATATATATTATATAAATAAATGACCAATTTGGTAACGTCTGATTTTGTTCTAAATGAAAACCTGCAGCATTAGATAAGCTGAACTGTGATACTAAGATAGCCTTTGTTGCAATGATGTAGATGTATTCATTCTGTTTATTGTGAAGTAAATAATTAGATAAGTCTAAATTTCAAATTAATATTATTTCAAATTGCGATAATATATTGGTCGAATAGAATTACATATGTGTTTCTTAATAATAATAAAGAGAATATATATATATATATATATATATATATATATATATATATATAGTTTAAATTATAATATTATAATTAATATACATTATATACACTAATCTAAACATGAGTATACAATAGTATTATACATAAATGTGAAGTTAAATATATTTCACAGTTAGCCGTACTCTAATAAGTTACACTTTATTTAATTTGTTAATTATATTCAATATAATATATCTAACCTGATGAGTATATATATCATTGTATTTGTATCCCTGTAATGTTATAACGTTTGTCGATGAATTTGTATAATTTCCAAATGATATCTGTCTATTCAATACCACTCGAGTATTATTGTCCAGTGCTATAAATGTTTAGTGAATATTTCTATTACTTCATCGTATTCATATAGTGTCGTCAGTTTCAGTGGCATTGCGTTGGTATTATTGTATTTACCTAACATTCTGATAAGCTCTCCGGCTTTTCGAGTTGCGTGAGGCATTATAATGAAAGACCAGGCCCAAGTTGACAAAGGCAGCAATTGTTCAACTGAAACAACACGGAGATATTGCGGTCTTGAAAGTTTCGTCGTCAAATGAAATAGTATGATATTTTCACAAACAACTTGATTTTCTACACACGTTAAACAAACTTTCTATTAATCAGACGCATTTAACTCACAAACCATGATGAGATATCACGTATAGTATATTGTAGTAGTGTTCACTTATAAGCGATGCATATCCTAAACGATACCCCAGTCGCATTACAAATGGCCCGCGTTAACGTCCGTTTAGTAACCTAGGTGGTCACCCATAGACGCAGCTCCAATCGTTGCCCACTCGGCCCCGCCGTAAACCGCGACGTTCTTCGACGCGGTGATTCGAGTTCCCGTTAGATCTCTCGAGCTACGCAGCTGGTGGTAACGGAACGCGACGTACGAAATCTTAGTCTATAAACTGATGGCTCGTACGGACATTGGGCTATTAGATACACGTCGGCAATCCGTATCATCGCGGTTATAACCGTAGCGCTAACTAATAGACAGCAGACACGCGTAACGTATCTAGTAATATTAATAAATTATTAATAAAATAATTATTAATTATTAACAATTTAATGTATATATTTATAATTGATTTATGAATACTCTATTGTTACTATTGTTAACTAGACTATTGTTAAAATTATTGATGACCTTTTACAAAGAATGACCGAGTATAAATGTTGATATATTTGCTGGAAGTTAAATTTTAAATTCATTCTAATCGAAGTTCTCAATATTGCTTTAAATAGCCATATAATCTATATGTTACACGCATATATAGGATATAATATATTCAACAGACTGACTAATACTATAATTATATATGTATATATATATATATATATATATATATATATATATATATATATATATAAAAATATAAACTAGAGTTTATAATATATATATATATATATATATATATATATATAATTATACGTAATACACATGGAGTATTGCTAAACCTGCAATGTTTGATAAGAATCCAGTATATACTCTAGTTGGAATTTACTTGTCGTTGTTGCACCATCTGGTACAGCCTCAAGTTCTGAAACAGCCACCGGTAAGTCTATTACAACTGTTGTCTCGTCTTCTGGACTCAGAACTGCGAATTGCGATGGACCGCTAGAGTATTTCGTAACACCAGGATATGAATAGCTGTGAGGAGAGATGAGATGAGATGAGGTGAGGTGAGGTGAGGTGAGGTGAGGTGAGGTGAAGTGAGGTGAGGTGAGATAAGGCGATGTAAGGTGAGGTTATGTGAGGTTAGGCAAGTTGAGGTGATGTTAGGTGAGGTGAGATAAGGCGATGTAAGGTGAGGTGAGGTGAGGTGAGGTTATGTTAGGTGAGGTGAGATGAAATTATGTAAGGTGAGGTAATGTGAGGTTAGGCAAGGTGAGGTGATGTAAGGTGAGATAATGTGAGATGAAGTAAAGTGAGGTTATATGAGGTAAGGATATATTTGGTGAGGTGATGTGAGGTTATGTTATGTAGGTGATGATGTGATATTAAATTATATGATGTGAGGTGATATGAGGTTAGGCAAGGTGAGGTGAGGTAAGGTGAGAAAATATGTGAAGTGAGGTAAGGTTGTGTGAGGTTAGGAGAAATTTAGTGAGGTAAGGTAAGATGAGGTGAAATTTGGTGAGTTGAGGTGAGGTAAGATGAGGTGAAATTAGGTTAGGTAAGGTGAGGTGAGGTGAGGTGAGG
The DNA here is from genome assembly GCA_964035775.1 of Osedax frankpressi. Taxonomy (NCBI): domain Eukaryota; kingdom Metazoa; phylum Annelida; class Polychaeta; order Sabellida; family Siboglinidae; genus Osedax; species Osedax frankpressi. Next base: position 37,210,064 of record OZ038314.1, on the reverse strand, counting down.
TGAGTTGAGGTGAGATGAGATGAAATTCTGTAGATGAGGTGATGTGAGGTTAGGTTATGTGAGGTGAGAAAATGGTGAGATGAGATAGGTGAGGTTATGTGAAGTGATGTCAAATTTGGTGAGGTGATGTGAGGTGATATAAGGTGAGGTGAGGTGAGGTGAGGTGAAATTATATGAGGTGAGATGACATTAGATGAGGTGTGATGAGGTGATGTGAGGTTAGGTGAGATAAAATTAGGTGAGCTCAGGTGAGGTGATATGGGATGAGGTAATGTGATGTGAGGGAATGCGAGGTAAGATGAGGTGATATAAGGTGAGTTGCGGTGCGGAGAGGTGAGATTCGGTGAGGTGAGATTCGGTGAGGTGATATTCGGTGAGGTAAGATTCGGTGAGGTGATATGCGGTAGGGTGATGTTAGTTGAGGTGAGATAAGATCATGTGAGGTTAGGTGAAGTTAGGTTAGGTGAGGTGATGTGAGGTAAGGTGATGTTAGATTATGTGAGGTGAGATAATTATATGAGGTGAGATAATTATATGAGATGAGATAATATGAGATGAGGTGAGATTAGGTATGTGAGGTGAAGTGAAATTAGGTGAGGTGAGGTGATATGATATGAGGTGAGGTGAAGTGAAGTGAGGTAATGTTATGGAGATAAGATGAGATGAGTTGAGGTGGGGTGAAGATAGGCTAGGTAGGGTCAGATATGATACGATATCATGTGAGATGAAATGAGTTGTATAATAAAAGAAAATATTTATTAATTAATATAATATAACTATCATAGGAAATGACAATCACATCATTATTAATATATGAAATATATTTATAATTTAATATCAATATTAAATACACTCATTAATAATATTTCTTAAGTAAATTATTAACCTCATTACAAGATAATTACTCCCCAAAGATTGATCTGGTATTGCAAGAAAACTATCACTTGATAGTTCGTTAATACTGCCACCATGTATTTGTATTGGATGTGAGCTGTTTATCATAATTCCTTTGTGGAGAATATAAATATATAAATATATATTTCTGTAAGTAACTTAAAAATGTATTATGATATTATTTATATATATATATATATATATATATATATAAATATATATATATATATATATATATATATATATAGTGGTATGCTAATGTGTGTGTATATGTGGATTTGTATAATATATTTATCTTCAATAATAATTTAAGATGAATTTATAATTCCTATGTTTTCCCATTGAGAATTTCTTTAATTTTGATATATATGCCAACCTATAGATTTTTATAATTTATTTGAGGTAACAACTAATTGAGATCAATTAGTTGTTACCGTGGATTTGGTTAGGGTAGATCGCGCATAACATAATATAGTAACTAATATTACTAAATCGTACTTGTATTATTTACTTGTAACTAATATTAACTACTTATAACCCTTATTTTCAATAGAACTACGACGTAAATACAATTCTCTTTCGAATTCAATAATTCTCGATTCTCCATAATATAGATCGAATTTCTGCGATGGTATGCTGGTAAGTCTAGGTACTGACACTTGTATCTCGTAGATCAAATCTCTAGTGACCTATTTAATGATACGTATGCATTAGTTACCCTATCGCAATTAGGTTATGATTTCACAATTATAATAAGTTTAGTTTCGAACCTCATTCAGTGGTCTAGTAATGTAAATTCTACAAACGGGTTCGCTGATCAATATTCTATTTTCAGTGAAAGCTAATGAGAATGATATTCCAAGTGCTGTCATAGCTAAGGGTGTATATATAGTCAGCATTGCGACAAAAAAACATTACGTTACGATATAACACATATTTAATGTATTCTATTATTATATTAATGTATTTTGTTATTAATATATTAATATATTAAGGCATTACGATATAACAAATATTAATGTATTCTATTATTATATTAATGTATTTTGTTATTAATATATTAATTTAATAAGGAATTACGATATAACAAATACTAATGTATTCTATTATTATATTAATGTATTTTGTTATTAATATATTAATATATTAAGGCATTACGATATAACAAATATTAATGTATTCTATTATTATATTAATGTATTTTGTTATTAATATATTAATTTAATAAGGAATTACGATATAACAAATACTAATGTATTCTATTATTATATTAATGTATTTTGTTATTAATATATTATTATATTATATATTTTGGATAACATATCAATCTTCAACATTTGAATATCAAATATTATATAACATTCTCATTATATTATATAATCATAACCTATGGCTTGTTATATACATTAATTTAAAAGAATTATAAGTAATTTCTTCAGAAGTAAACTGTACTAAAAAATTAAGTTATAATATAAGTAACGATCTTCCATAAATATCAACTGAGTAAAAAAACAGATGTATATGACTTTTATAGATTAACCAGTAACTGTCTTGAATTAACCAGTAACTGTAACTGTCTTGAATTAATTGCAATTTCTACATCATAGTGTTGAACACATTCTCTCCGCGTCTACCTCCATCGTGGAGTTTATTTGAATAATTAATAGATTTGCTAACTACGTATACATAATTACTTGCAAACTAATTTCTATTTCTATCATTCCTAACTTTAAAATGTATATCCAGAAACTATTGCAAAATATAACAATATAAATGTAGTGATTATATTTATTATATATATTTGTTTTCACTTCATTTACTTCACTTCTTATCTTTCTAACTAAATTTTCACCGTTATATATCTCTTTATCTCCCTTATTTCTTGCCTAGATTACTTGCAATCGCTACCATTAAAAATAAAAGACCCAATAATTTGTAATAGAAGTTACGATTTTCTATAAATATTTTAGCTTTCTTCAATTATTCAAATCAAATCACATTCTTAGACCAAATTCACTTTAGAATATATGGTTACGCAATAAAATAGTAATAGTTAGATATTATATACTGATAATATTAAATATTGTTATGTATAATTATATACAACACCATTAATGGTCTTCAGTTTAAAATAAATCATATTAGACATTAAATTATAACCTGAATATCTAAAGCCGAAACATAATTGCATGATATGTACTAAATCACTATACTATATTGTCCAAATCGCAGTTTATGATTTAAACTTAAATATCCACTTTTATTTGGAAGCTAATCTCAATATGAACTACTGGAATAATCTTACTATGAATACTACAATATGTATCTATAGTATCATGATCTTTGAAATAGTATTTACTTAATAATATTTTCGTATTTATCACTATGGTTATTTTTGAAAGTAATTCGAATATTATTAACAATAGTATTTACTTAATAACATTTTCATATTCCTCATTATGGTTATTTTTGAAAGTAATTAGAATATTATTAACAATAATATTCTTTAAATAGTTTAAAATATCAAAATGAATATATGCAATTAAGTCCATGCTATGGTGACCATTGTACATATAAGATTTTAATTTGAATTCAAGATTAATTTAAATTGACACCATTAATATATCAGATATGATCAACGGCAATGATATTCAATATTATTAAAATTTTCCCACACATATATTGAATGTTTACTGAAAATATGAATACATTATATCCATTGCAGAGCAATAAAGCCATTAAACTTTCTAGTGAAGAATCATTTAATAATCCATAATATTTGTGGTCGTAGCAATAAATAACCAATTTACTTTATTTCAATATAACAATGATTCAAAATATATTGTGAAATTAACTTACCAATATATATCTAATAAATACATATACATATATATATATATATATATATATATATATATATATATATATATTAAATAAACTAGATCAATTAAAATTACAGCATCGGTTATAATGGATAGTATATAATTAACAACAGTTGTTGTAAAAATCCAATTAATTGAGCAGAATATTTAGACAAATATAAATCTATTGACAAGGCATTAAGTTTAGCATGATTAGAGAACATTTGCTATTTATATCAGTGCTTGTTTGATTGCTAATTCTGTATATTTCTCTTTGCTAGTATTTGGTTATATAAAATTATATAAAAAATAAATATATTTTATTAGTTCTTTATTTTTACTAATTATTTTTAAGGTGAATATTTTAATTAGATCTTATATTCTAAAGAATTAACATACATAAATAATAGTTTGTCCTTCTATCCATATTATTGGAATGAGTGAGCTCAAATATTGTTATTTATCGTTACTACATCTATATACAAGAATGTATTCTTGTATTTTTTGCCAAAATCATTTATCCTGCTCTCTAAGAAAGTTCACATACTCTATATATTATAGAGTTCTACACCTACTTTTTTTCTCTTTTTTTCTTTATTTTATTTACAAATGTAAACAATTAATTTATAAGTTGTTTTATCTAATTTGTGATATGATTATGTTCTATATCTTTATTTATTTTTTCTATTTAAAATTTTTTATAGTAGTTTTTTCATATTTAATAAAAAATATATTCAATACAAAATCGATATAAAATTTCGCTTTATCGTTACCATATTCATTAATTTATATATATATTTATTTTTTGCTTCTAGACTCCATTATTATCTAAGAATAATAGATAATAAATATACCCTTTTGATACTGATATAAATAGTGTAAAGTATTATTTTGATTATATTTTTTTAATATAAGTTTGATATATTTAATAATGTAAAATAATACTATTTTATTTTAGACATATATATTTTGAAATTGTTATTATAAACAAAGTAAACATAATTCTAATATAAGTACAAATATATGGAGCAAAATAAAAACTTTAGTATTGGTATCTTTTAATATAAAATTAGATATTATTTCTTTATTATTGAAGATAATACTTTATTTTTATTTTATTTAGTCTTAATATATCAAACCATATGCATATAACTAGTTATTTATTAAGGGTTAACGCTTTGTTGAGGGTTAATATAACTAAATCAAATTAAGACAAAATATTTTATTTTATTTCTAATATGTATTTTGATAGCATTAAAATAGAAATAATTTTATAAATAAAAAAATAAAATATATTCAATTTAATTTACTAGTCGTCTGTATATATGCAATAGTTTATTTTTAAATTTTAGTTTTAACAATTTAAACTCTTTTAGCAAAATTAATTTGTGTAAATATCCATATTTTTTATAGAATTTATTAATTATATTATATGCCTTAAAAGGCCTATATATATTTATATTTATTAAAACCAAAATTCATTATAATTACAAAATTGATTACACGTATTTGTCATTTTTTTCAAATTGTCTGTATCTATTTAATTATTATATATTTAATTACTATTTCAGTTATATCTGGTCCCTGCAGTATATATATCCTATTATTCATAAATAAACTCATTAACAAATATCATATATATTAACAATTGTCATATAAAATTGAATATATAAATTCTTAATAAATATAAAAAAATCATTAATTGATATTTTTGAATCTGGAATTTTTAAATTATTCCAATAATGAAGTATTTAAATTTAAATGTAATGTATATCAACGATTTATTTATAACAAATTAATTTCTGAAAAATAAGTAGATTAAAATGAAGGTCAAAGTATTTCAAGGTCAAATCTGAGTCCTATAGTATTTCTATTAAAACAATATATACAATTCGTCTAATATGTGCAAATATGCTATATTTGCTGTAGACATAATTGTATATTCTGTAGATCTATAATGTAATAAACTTAAATGAACTACATATAGATTTTTAATTAGCTTATAACTTATTTAAGTAACAGGTTACATCTCTATTTAGATTAAACAAATTACCTATTATTAAATAATTAATCTAATAATATTAATAATAGGAATATTTGTTAATTTAATTGCTGTCATTTTTAGATATATTTAATAATGATCAGTAATAGTAATAGTAACGGTAATATCGCAATTTGAAAAATAATAATTTTGGTAACAATAAAAATAACATTATTTTTATTTATAAACTCATCGTCAATACATTAAATATATCAATGTCGCTTACAATTTACGAAGAAAATATTATGCACAAAGCACCAAAAGCGCAATAAGATTCAAGATTCAAGATTCATAATTAGATTACTGGATTATTCTAAAAGTCTCCAATCTCTTAAAACACTTAAGAATATTCATAGAGCAGCTGGTTATTATTCAATTATCATATATGAGAAATGCAATTCCATGTGTATTTTAATGAATGCACATGCATTTGATATGAATCTACATACATTTATTATTAATATATAATGTACACCTTTTTATGTGCCTTATCACAATCATCAAATAAAATATATACAAATAGTATGTGATATAAATTATAACTTATAACATACGTTAAATAATATATGACACATACTATATATTAATTATTGAATATCTTACCTGGTGTTAATTCGTATATTCTTAATAATGTAAAAATAAAGAATATTTGGCCAACCTGTAGTTTATAAAATATTAATATTCTAAATGTTATGGATACGCACATATATATATATATATATATATATATATATATATATATACGTGTGTGTATGGGTGCGTGTGTGTGTATATATTAATATATATTATTATATTCAAAAATGAAGAAAAATAATTTAATATTTCCAAATTTAGTTATACAGTATAGTATATGAAATAAATGATGCAAACAAACTATTAACTATTAATAAAAATTATAACAGTTTACACTTATAATCGTTTACATGGCATTATTATAATATGACTGCAGTATTACATTTTATATTATTATACACAATAGTACCTAATCTTGGATTATACTATATAACTATATAGATTGCATGGACTATTAAATATACTATTTTAAACTATACACATATACTATATATATATATGTATATATATATATATATATATATATATATATATATATATATATATGATATACGTATATGTATATTTCGTTTATACATTCAATTATGTATTAATTATTTAATCTATAATTCAGTTTTATTTTAAATTATGCATTGATTATTATTGTTAATATCATAAATGAAAATACATATGTTTATTTATTATTTATATATTTATATTCCTCACCATTTATTAAATATTTATTGAATATATTGATAAATTAATTATTATCAATTATATATAAAAAAACAAGTTGAAATGGATTCATCAAAAGAACATAAAGAAAATATTGATAATCAAATTGAACCAGTAAATACCTTTTATAACAATGAAAAAGAAAACAAAATGGATACAAAATTAATTACTGATGAAGAAATTCTGAAACTTCCGAACAAAAGAAGAACTTATGATGTTATTGAATTAAACCACGCATGTATTTTACAATGATAAATACTACATATTGAATACATATCTAATGATGTTATATTAAATTATTTAAAATAAAATAATACATTAATTATTTATTTATTAATCGTCATTTAAACAAAATATTAATATTTTAATAATCTAATATATTTTATATGGTTTAACATATGTAGTCGTGTAACTATAATATACATAAATAAGAGTAAATATATGTTATTTCTAATTATATCTAAGAACACATAATACTATTAATGGGTTATATCATATAAGCTAGACTAAATTAATTACATATAATTTGTATAATATTATTAATAATATAGTTAATAAAATAATAGTATTATATTGATAAATATTGATAACAACAATGTCTATATACATATTATTATTTATAAACTGAAAACATCGTTATACTATGTATAGAATATCATTTATAATTTATTTTTAATATATTTACATATAAATATTTATATTAATTATTATAATAAACTATATTTTGCAGTTGGTTACTTGATTATGATATAATACATGTTTTTAATACATGTTTTGACTTAATATATATTATTATAATATTTGATACCATGGTATTACAAATTATATTTATTTTAAAACAATAAAAATAAGATTGTAAATAATGTTATATAATATATAATCACTAACATGCATATCTTAGAAGATAGAATATAGAAATAACTATTCGTATCGCGGTAATTTAGATGCTAGTCGAAAGCATTATTAATTCAAGAGATCGTCTTTTTAAGTTACGCAATTATTAGGTAATACGTCATACTGGTAGTCTAACATATAGGCTGCATATTTAAGATGCACTTATGGATATATTATACCATTGCCAAAATGTTCAGTCATAGTTTATCGATGAGATATAGCAGGCTTCACAGGTGTGAAAAAGTCTGTCCATTTTACCTAATGAATATCGAACAGTCGATCATTATAAGCCACGCATTTTTTTCAGAGTGACTATACCTCTACTTATAATACATAATTAATCATAGATGTTGGTGCTGGGTGCATAACTATAGATTCATATATTTATGTTTATAAGTAATTTAATTAAGTTAATACAAGTAATTTAATTAAACTAATATTAGTAATTTCATCTGACTAATATAAGTAATTTCATTGAACTAATATAATTAATGTTATTAATATAATATAAGTAATTTCATTAAGATAATATATTATTTTCTTAGACTAATAGAAGTAATTTTATTATAATTTAATTCAAATAATATAAGTAATTTAAGATGTAGACTAAACAATATTATTTAAAACTTATATAATTCCAATAGAGCATTATTCAAATAAATAGTGGTTGTATACGTAGTAACAGTAGTATTAGTAGTAGAAGTGGTAGTACTAGTAGTAGTAGTTGTAGTAGTGGTAGTAGTAGTAGTAGTAATCCTAGTAGTAGAAGTATGTATAGTAGTAGTAGTAGTAGTGATATGTCAATGTCAAATGTCAACCCTTAATAGATCATTCTAGTATCTCGATGAGCGCAATAAAACTTAAGATCATTACCTTCCCTAATCGTCCAGCCTATAGACTACTTTGTATCATCCATAAAACATTATATATCAATTTCCCTAAATACCTATTAGAATATCTAAGTCGCCCTGAAATAACTAGTATTAAACTACTATCATCAATAGACAATTTTATATTACATACTCATTTATCACATGCTAGCCATCAATTACGTTCATTTACCTACTCTACTCCTATTATATGGAATAAGCTTCCTCGCCATATTAGAACCACATCAAATCATAATACATTTAAAAATCTACTTTAATTTTATCTTCTAAATAACACATCATTCCTATACTAAATTACCAAATCTTCTATCTCAAAAATGACGTGTTCATTTTAAAAATTTTATTTGTAAATTTTTTTTCTAGTCAAATAATCAGTATCTCATTACTTTCATATTATCTTTTGTTATCCTTTTCATCTATAATATTATGCGTATCGTTGGTGTTTTTTCCCGAGACTTATAATTACTGATGGGTCTTGTGCCATAATGTAGGCTTTTTCTTTATCTTGGTTTTTCAAAAACCATACATATTTATATTTCGCCTTGTCCAACTAATGTTATAATATACACTTATCAGAGCATAATAATGCTATACATTGAGTGTTTAAATAAACCGTTTTGATTTATTGATTGATTGATAGTAGTAGTAGTAGTAGTAGTAGTAGTAGTAGTAGATGTAGTAGTAGTAGTAGTAGTAGTAGTAGTAGTAATAATAGTAGTAGTAGTAGTAGTTGTAGTAGCTGTAGCAGTAGTAGTTGTGGTAGTACTAGGAGTAGTAGTAGTAGCAGTAGTATTTGTAGTAGTAGCAGTAGCAGTATTAGTAGTAGCAGTAGTAATAGTAGTAGTAGTAGTAGTTGTGGTAGTAGTAGTAGTAGTAGTAGTAGTAGTAGTAGTAGTTGTGGTAGTACTAGGAGTAGTAGTAGTAGTACTAGAAGTTGTAGTAGTAGTAGTTGTATTAGTAGTAGTAGTAGTAGTAGTAGTAGTAGTAGTAGTAGTAGTAATAGTAGTAGTAGTAGTAGTAGTATATCCTTCCTAGTATTGATGATGATATACTTTGCAAATTTTCTTAACATTTTTCACTACTAAAATTATTAATATCATAGATATAATAGAAATAGAACTTCAATCACCGATACATTTAAATAATTAACAATTATTCAATCATTTTATTAATCCACATAGTTGTTCACTTTCCTCATTTTATACACCTTCTGTACAAACTATAGTCTATCTTATAAATAATTGTCATTCTACATCTTTCCTAGATCCATTACCAATTTCTCTAATAAAATCATTATCATCACCCTTATCTCAATTAATTCTTAAATAGTTAATAATTCTTTTATAACAGGTAGTATTCATAATGATCTAAAATATGCTATAGTAATTCCAATGATAAAGAAAGGTAATCTAGATCCCGAATCTCTCTTGAGCTATAGACCCATTTCCCAATTATCAATTATATACAAAATTATTGAAATATCGTATTTACTCAACTTAGCGATTATCTAATCAGAAATAAATTGCTTGGCCCATATCAGAGTGCTTATACTTATCACCATAGTACAGAAACAGCAATACTAAATGTGTTTGATAAGGTACTTCAAAGATTAAGTAAACATCGCCCGCATCAGTTCTTACTTCTAGATTTATCTGCTGCTTTCGATACTATAGATCATGAAATACTTATACAACGTCTAATTGATATAGGTTTATGTACTATGGCTCTGCAATGGTTAATATCATTTATTAAGAACAGAACTTTTTCTATTAAAATTGGTAATTCTCTATCAAATACAGCTCGGTTGACTTCTGGAGTTCCCCAAGGTTCAGTATTAGGCCCCTTACTTTTTATAATATATATTATTCCAATATCTCATATCTCATATCATAAATAAATATCCAACTATTAAATACCACTTATATGCTGATGATATTCTACTTTATCATGAAGTCCCTCCACTACTTTCTCAGCATATAGATGTCATGTCTACATGTGCTAATGAATTAAATCACTGGTTAATTATGAATAAACTATATCTCAATAAGAAAAAATCTAAACTACTTGATGTACCTGCTCATACACCCATTTATTTTTTTCCAGTAGTTAAAATAGATAATCTAATAATTACACCTAGTGATCAAATAAAATATCTAGGAATAGTTATTAATAATTCTTTTAAGCTTAGATCACATATTATTAATATTTCGAAAAAATCAAATTACCAATTAATGAATATACGTAAAATTAGAACATTTATCACCATTAAACTATGCACACAACTCATAAATTCATTAGCTTTTTCACAAATAGATTATTGTAGTTATCTACTCTTCAGTTTACCTTCATCCCATATAAAACCACTCAATAGAATAATTAAATCAGGTATAACTATTTTATGTCAACCCTTAATAGATCATTCTAGTATTTCGATGAGCGCAATAAAACTTAAGATCCTTACCTTCCCTAATCGTCCAGCCTATAGACTACTTTGTATCATCCATAAAACATTATATATCAATTTTCCTAAATGCCTATTAGAATCTCTAAGTCGCCCTAAAATAACTAGTATTAAACTCCGATCATCAATTGACAATTTTGTATTACAAGCTCATTTATCATATTCATGCCATCAATTACGTCCCTTTATCCGCTCTGCTCCTATTATATGGAATAAGCTTCCTCTCCGTATTAGATCCACATCAAATAAATATTCATTTAAAAATCTACTTAAATCTTATCTTTTAAATAACACATCATTCCTGTACTAAACTACCAAATCTTCCATCTCTAAAATTATGACGCGTTAATCTTTTTTTTTCTTTTTTTTTCTTCTTCTCTTTCTTCTTTTTTATTTTATTTTATTTGTATATATTTTTTTTCTAGTTGAATAATCCGTATCACATTACTTTTATAAGTATCCATACGTATCCTTATCATCTATAATATTATGCGTATCGCTGGTGTTTTTTCCCGAGACTTGTAATTGCTGATGGGCCTTGTGCCATAATGTAGGCTTTTTCTTTGTCTTGGTTTTTCACCATACATATTTATATTTCGCCTTGTCCATCTAATGTTATAATATAGAATTATCAGTGCATAATAATGCTATACATTGAGTGCTTAAATAAACCGTTTTGAGTGATTGATTGCTATTATTAGTAGTTATAGTATTAGTTGTTTTAGTAGTAGCAGCAGCAGTAGTAGCAGTAGTAATGGTATATAAAATATTTTATATAACATTTTTTAAAAGCAAATTCAAGTAATCCTATAGTTAATTCTCAAATTAATATTATAAATCTAAACATTCCAAACATCTAATATACATATCATTGGTGTTTATAAAAAAATAATGATTACACTAAATGCATATTCAACAATTTATATATCAATTTAAATACAATTGTGCTTATTTAATCTTCTATGGTTGTAAATCTTCCATACCTTCCATACAAACCTACACATAGTTTTTTTTATATTAGTAATTTAATCTTTCAATTCAACATATTACAAATCTATACATATTTAGATCAATATATTAGATATGGTTATAAGTTCAACTTCTTATATATTTGGTATTTCAATTACTAATTTTATATCTGACTATGTTGTCATATAATTTTCATTTAATAATACACATCTTTTATTACCATTTAAATCTATTTACTACATAGAAATTGATAATAATTATATACATTAAATTGATTTAAATCTTATATAATACTAAATACTTTAATTGAATTCTTTTTATTCAATAATAACTATCACTTTTTTAAAATAAATACTCTACAATCAAGTTCTAGCATAAAAGCAAAACACCATGGTAATGGTTTAACAACGAAATCATACCGTCCAACAAAAAAAACATTAAGAAACCTATATCGTATATTCTGTTAAAATCAAAATTGTGATAATCTCAAAAGTCTAATAAATTAAAAATCATATTTTATGAATATAATTAAATTAGTTAAGATTAATCATTACCAAAAAGCTAAATATTTGTAAATTACTAAAGGTGTTCAATGCAACTATTGACTCCGGAGTTCTGATTATCCCTATTCTAACATGGGCAATCTCGGTCATAATTACATCCACTCCACTTTCTTTGTGAATTCCCGATTTCAGGTATAATAGAATTAAAATATGTACGGTGTATAATTTATAATTCGTATATAAATTAATTAAATTATTAATTGATATCTATCGTATATTACTAGAAGATTTATTTCAATAATATCATAATGTTCTCTGTGAATTCCTGATCCAACATATAATAGAATTAAACTATGTACGGTGTATAATTTATAATTCGTACATAAATTATACATAGCTTCACTGAATACCAACATATAGAGTTCACCTAAACAACAAAACCTAGAACAGATTAAGTTTATAATTAATTAACAGCTATCGTATAGTACAAGGAGATTTCTATATGTGTAAATGTATATAATAATTAATTTTAATGTCTAAACAATGTTTGCAATATTTCTTAATGCACACAATAAGTGCATGCCTAGAGGAACATCCGCTATGAGAGATTACAATCGGCATACATTAGTTATTAAAACCTAAACCCCTCTTTTTACATTCATATTAAGTAGCGTATACATTAATAGAGATAGTACAATATATAGAACTGTATATACAATGGAATATTAATTACAATAATTCTAAAATTGTATATTTACATATTTTATATTAGAGAATACAATTTTCAACTTAATTATTTTATTAATATTAATTATTCACTTACTGAAGTTATTAATATATTTTCTATTGAAAATAATGAATTATTTATGATATAAATTGTATAAGGCTTGTAAAAATTAAACCTTATTCTCTCATCAATTAATATGTTATATTAATTCATTGCATTAAACAATAGGTAATTACATACATAGCTACTGAGTTATCGGGTATTGGGTATGAATTCAAGCCTTTATAATAAAATGACTATTTCTAATTACACTTGTAAATATGTTTCACTGTCGTTTATATTTTAGTAGTAGTATTGTATAGATGAGATTTCTATATAGTAGTTTATAAAAATATATATTACTAACGTAGTTACTTACTTTACATGCCTACTTAATCAGTTAATTAATACTGATTCTTACTCATTTTTAGTTACTTATGTTATCTAATATACTTTATTTTGGGTACATTACTTACTTAGTGTACTTACTTATTTAACTTGCTAACTTTACTTTCTTACTTTACTTACTTATTAACTTCCTTACTTACTTTACTAACTTACTTTCTTACTTACTTTACTTGCTTACTTTACTAGCTTATTTTATTCACTTAATTTAGTTCTTAATTTAATTACTTAGTTTATTTAAATTACATTTTTAATTTACTTACTTAATTTACTTACTTAGTTTATTTACTTAGTTTACTTACTTAATTTACTTACTTAATTTACTCACATAATTTACTCATTTTCTTTACTCACTTACTTTACTTACTTAATTTACTCGCTTAATTTACTCACTTACTTTACTCACTTACCTTACTCACTTACTTTACTCAATTACTTTACTCAATTACTTTACTCAATTACTTTACTCACTTACTTTACTCACTTACTTTACTCACTTACTTTAATTACTTACTTTACTTACTTAATTTATTTACTTAGTTTACTTACTTACTTTACTTACTTTATTTACTTACTTACTTTATTTACTTATTTAGTTTACTTAATTCATTTATTTACCGATTTTAACTTTTAGTTGAATTCACGGTTTTGCTAGATCTCTAAAACGTGGAATATTTGCAAACATAGATTTCTTCTTTATAATGGATATAAATAGCTAATAATGGTCTACAAAAGATATGATTGTTTCTCGGTTTAATTTGTTTGTATTTCTATGCATGTGGGTTATTCAAAATATATGTCGATGTGGTGTACTCTAGAATGAATGTACCTTCTCCCATCATGTTCATGAGTAGTGTAGTCTAAGGTATTCTTATTTTATATTCTATATAGCTCTGTGATTTTGTAGAATAACTTTTAACGTATAAATAAATATGTGATCCTGACATGTCCCGTTCATATGAATTATTACGCGTACAATGAGTTTTTGCGGTAGTCAATGATTTACCTTTTGTCCTAGTTGATCATGACTGAATATCTTGCATAATCTTCTCTGGGAGATTTCTATGAGATGTTGAATAATAACGCGATAAAAAGGATCGTATATCGCTGCAATTATTATATTTAAAATACCCGTGTTATAACATATAAATTATAAATATATTTAAGGTAACTTTACTAAGTGAAGTTGTATATAAAGATTGTATTATTCTTACTATTTAGTTTCAGGTTCTAAATATATCCACGACCTTTCGTACTTCTTGCTCTCTTTAAACTAAATCCGTTGCAAACATCTCTTCCACGTGTGTTTACCTTACCAGAATACTTTTAAAAGTATTTGTTATCTAATTGCATTTCTTTGGAATTTCTATATTAGAATATACGTAACATATGAAAGCAAAAGTGATTTATTCAATTGATCTACTGTTAATTTTTAACATTATAATGTACATAATATTGTGGATAGTGTTGATATAGTTATGCAATAGTAGCTATATCATTATGCAATAGTACTGACGGGGCAATATAGTGAACAAACCTTATCCAATAATTTGTTTATAACCTTGGAATGTTACCAATCCTACGTATAATGACTAATAATGATGTATTTAATGAATTGGTTGTATTGGGTAGTTATCTATATATATATATATATATCTATATATATATATATATATATATATATATATATATATATATACATATATATATATATATATATATATATATATACATATATATATATATATATATATATATATATATATACTACAATATTTGCCCATGTTTTACAAGGGATGAGCTAAATAATAAGAATTTATATCCAGCATTGTCGTTATAATTACTTTAGATGTGAATTCATCAATTTACCCGTAGTTAATATTAGGTCTATAAAGGACTTCGGAATATATATAAACTATAGGCATAAATATAATACGACTAGAAAATAACATATTATATCATTTTAGAAAATGATATAAATTGTATATATACATCAATCGGTGTAATCCGTATATTGTACAAGGTACAGTGTAGCTATGGAATATATTACCCAATACTAACAGTAATATATAAGTATAATAATGATCTTATTTAGTTTAAAAGCTTAGAGAACCGTGTTACAATACTACATATACATATATATAAATATATATATATATATATATATAAATATATATATATATATATATATATATATATATATATATATATGTATATTGATTCATTATACTAATAGGTGGATTTATAAAAGATAATTAGCATTAATGGTTAAACAGGTGGCTTTTGTTACTTAATCTTAGCCTGGCGTTTATTAAATAGTACATATTGTATTATAACAACACCGTAACGTATCAACGGTAATACTGCCAATCAATGAATTAATTAATTAACTGGACGAATTCGAGTCCCAGCAAGTCTTTATTTACTAGTTCACCGTACCGCGAGTCCGTTCTGTGTTTCTCGCGATCCCTTTGTCCGATTCGGTGGTGCCGACGGGATCGACTCGCCGACCGCTGTTCACCGGAGCGTGACTGCGCATAGCAACCGCGTTTGTTGACATCGTCCGGCTCGTCATTACAAGGTGAATCTCAGTTCGTGGCACCTACCCACTACATACTTCTATTCAATTATTGAGAGTTCGCAGCGAATCGATCATCAACAGGTTTTACCTTAGTGTATACGCTATAGGGTAGACCATATGCCCTGAAGTCTATGGTAGTGTGAACGTAGCTATCTTTAATAGTGAACCAGATACAAAACACAACACTTGTTAGCAGTTTGATAGATGAGCTTGATAGGGCGCGTGGCAAACCGATTACGTATAATATATATATATATATATATATATATATATATATATATATATATATATATATATAGTACTCATTTCTTCTCGTGTCACTACATTCAATCTAACATCTACATTCTAGATTTTATAAATAATACAATATCTGGAATATTCATTATATATTCTGTTATATAAAATAAACCATGTACGGTATAACAAGTATAATAATTAGATTATATAATACCCTTCATTAAATGATCAAATTAGATATTAAATTTAATAGGAACAGAATATTTTAGATGCATTGGTATAAAACATATATATCATTTATTATATATTAAATTAATAACAATATTAATTATTAATATTATTATAATAATTTAATAATTTGTATTTATTAATATTCCATTATTTTGTTATAAATCAGTATCAGTATATTCGTGTGTATTCAGAACATTTACTATATATAGTATTTATGATACTGGTGTAATTATTTGTACATACTATCATAAATATCAGACTTTTAATTTCAATTCAATATTTAAGTCAGTTTCCTTACTAAGTTAAGATATTTCCTGAGAAATAATAATTTTTTAATTGAACTAATTTATGATTTTATTAGTTTAAAATAAATCTTATAATATAATGAATGTTAATAAAGATATTATTTACAATGACAACTTATAGTTGTCTAGTTGTATATTTACACAAAATCTAAATTATGTACCTAAACTATAATATCAATAATTTGTATACACGTCATTGTGAAATATAATTCCCCGAAATCTGTTTGCATCATTAGTTAATATTAGCATGTACGGCGTACATTGTACATTGTACGTGTACGTACATTATAAGTGCACGTACATTGTACATTGCACGTTCATTACCACATATTATTATAGTATTGCATATGTAATCCTGAGAACATTACCTGATACACGTAATGTATAACATACAACGTTTGATATATACCATTTACTACAAACTGTGGGATGCAATGGTTTTGTAATACCCAGTTGAACAGTTGGATGTATACAATTAACTTATAGGTTAATTAATTATGTACAATAATAATTATTATAACATATATATTTGTTATATCATAATATATTATGTAATATAACTGTGTCCTACATTTGATATCCGATGTTTATATAATTACACTATCTAGAAGTACTTCTATTATACTGGTATTATACTCTAATGTATTTTTGTATTATTATGTATTACTTATTCCTTGATATAACTGTATAGGAGACTACGTGAATAATTGCTTTCTGTTATAATCAATTAATTCTAGCATTTTGGATGAGCGTATGTGAGAAATATTGATTTTGCTTTTAACTCCATAAATTCCTTCATTAAATGACTACCGACAGTATTTATATAACTAAATACTATATTAAGCCATTATCCTAATGCCGCTACAATTCGTTATTATCACAATGTATCTTGTAATATCAAATATAGGCCTAAGTTTTTAGGAGTCTATATCTGTAGGTGCATATGTATATATAATATATCTACTATGGGAATCTTATTTAAAATATATAGATAATGTCATTGTATTATATTGTATAAGTTGGTACTGCCAAGAATTAGGCATGTCCTAGAAAGCATCCAGGTCCATTTTAGTTTTTTGTTATATAATAAAAGTGAACATATATTGTATTGGATTATTTTATTATTTAAAATAATTATATTAGCTTATATAATTGTTGTATCATTTATTTCTTGTATTTTCATATAATACTATATCCGGGAAACTTAGTTATCCCAAGAAACAAGATAATGCAACTATTGTAAATTATTTTATATTTTTTAAAATAAAATATAATTATAATATAATTTTAATAGAAATAAAGGATATGTTATTTTATTATATTAAATAATATAAAATAAATTATGCAATATAAAGAAATTACATCGATAGTAATATTAATTCCTATTGCATTTTAGGTTATTTTTTAATGTATTTTTATAAAATATATTAATTATATTTCATGATATAGAATGTATCTACCCAACAAACACGATAATGTAAATGTTGTGTAAAATCATTTTATGTATTAAAAATAATATAGAAGATATGAAAGTTTGTATACATTACACCACTATGAATTCTGAGTTTATCTATTTACTTCAATGTCAAAAACAGTTATGAATTTTACTAATATTACCAGATTATATAATAGAAAATACGTAATGCAAAACATAAATTACCTTAATTATTTTCTGAGTACCCAGCAATCCATAAAACAAATTATCAAACCTAATAAGTAATACCTAATTTCATATTTGCTTTGCATAATTTGTTTTATGTGATTTTTTATTTTCTTACCATACCAAATTTTTAAAAAAATAATTACATCGTTATCTTTACTGGGTGCGGTGTAATAATATATATAATATTAATAATATATAATTATTTCAAGTTATCTCATATTATGATTGATATTGCCCACGTCAATGTTTACTATAGTCATTGCAGTGTTATAAATAGTAGAATACGTATATCATATATTATATTACGTCATGATTCTATATTACTATAGATATATATATAAATAAATATACTATTATAAATTATAACTTAATATTGAATAATATTTGTTATCTTATCTATGATTAATAATCAGTAATCTAATTTTATAATAACAAATTATCATTTTTAGTACATTAATAATCTACGTTTATAATATTTATATAATTAATATAATAAACAATCAATATTATATGATGTATCTTATCTATCAATAAGCATGGAAGATAAGTAGCAGATTATAATACATATGTATATATACATAATCATACAGTATCCTGCGATATTGTTATACAAAATAAAAAACTTGGTTGTTGCAGCGCAAGCTAAAGAAAACGTCTTGCCTTGAGACAATAATAACTATAATATAAGACGGCACTACTTTACATATCTCAACTAGTATACCTGCATACATAAACAAATGAAGTTACTGGATACTAAGTTCAATACTTGACCACTACGAACCTCCGTCATTACTTTAGTTGCACCTCGATTAAACTGTTCCAAAAATATGGAATCAAAAGATTAAGCTACCAATCTTAATATAAAATAAATCATCATTCAAAAAACTCATTTTTCCAATTCATTCATCGAATAAATGTAAGTACAATATATACAACCTTCCTACCTCTGTGAGTTTAATATTTACTGTTATCCCTCGCGTGCAGTCACTAAAGTGATGGCTTCTCTTTTACACAATGTAGAATATTTATATAATTATAACATCGCGATTTCAAAATAAGAGATTCTACGCATACATTTAAATATATACGCATACTCACACATGTACATACACACATATGTACATACATACATGCCTACATATATACATACACGCTCGCGCACACGCACGTCAACACGCACGCACGCATATTTAAAATTTGATTTTAATAATAAATTAAACTTCGATAAACATACAATTGACAAGGAAAACGACAACAACTCAATTCTATAATCTTAGACAGATATGATCTTAAATAATGACTACAACGTCATCCATACTTACAAATTTCCTAATACTATCTCATATCTACACTTATAAATGTCCTAATACTATCTCATATCCACCTCTGAAACTCGCTACTAGCATCTGAAAATAAAAACAAAATATTTTACTTTGATAAAATTATAAAGCAATCTATTTGAATGATTTACAAACTGAAACCGACTAACGACTCTATGCTCATTACGTAATTACAACAAAGACTAAACTGGATGACAACCTACAACTCGATCAAATAAAATGTTTGACTATTCTCATCAAAACTCTAATTTACTAACTACCATTAATATTAGAATATTACGAACTCCTAACCTTATTTTAATAAAATTGCCTTTTACTGATTACAAAAAATATGGCATTAATAGATTCCTATTTATCGTTCCACTTAGATCATGATTATTATCATTTGCACTATTATTATTTGCACACGAATACTAACGAATTATAGAACATTTATTTTTATTTTAATTGGTGCCTTTGAATCAAATAAATAAACACACAAACACGCACACGCAAATACACACATATACGCACGCATACACTTACACATACACATGCGCGCACGCACACACACACACTCAAACACACACGCAAATACACACATACACGCACGCACACACTTACACATACACATACATACACACAACACATACACACCAACACACACAGTGTGTTTATTGGTGTGTGTGTGTCACACACAACAATAAACACATATACAAGAACATACATATATACACATATATATATATATATATATATATATATATATATATATATATATATTGGGTGGTATTTTACTTAACAAAACTTATATTATATAACATATCACATGTTATATGATATCGTCATATGACGTTATGATATACTGATGTTGTCTCGATAACTAAATAATACACTTGTATATATTCAATGATGATCTTCATATATACCTTAAATATGATATGTCTATTTATATTTATAACACTGTAAATGTGATTATAAATATTATTAAATTATCTATATTTATAATAATTTCTATTATTCTAGATATTAATCTAATTTGAATTTAAAAATCACTTGTAGTTATTCTTTAAATTTCTTTAAATATGATTAAACATTGTACTTTTTTACAGGGGTTTTTACACATTAATCAACTATGGCGGAAGATGCCGATACCCCCGCTGGTATGAACACTTACTTTTAAAATATATATTAACTCTTCATAAATATATTGTTACAATATAATACATGCGATATAATATTTGTATATATTGGATATTTATATTACAAATGGATAATTTATTAATAATTATATTATTTTAATATAATAATAAGATTCTAAAATCAATACTTGTATTGATATCATAATAATATTTTTTAGTTATATAAACTATAGTTATAATATGATATTAAATAATTATATAGTTAATTATATAATTAATCATAATATATTATAACATATATATTTGTTGGTGAATTTAATAATGAATTAGTGAATAAAGTTAATGAAATATATGTTACTATATTTATTCATATTATTTTGAAATAATATTTCATTAGATTATAATAAAAAATCTTAGCAATTTAAAATTACAATGTAAGTGATTTAGTATATCATGAATTTCTGAACTACAAATATTGATATTTGTTGAATTAATATTCTACAATGTATTAAAAACAGCCGCTGCTCCCGAAACAGTTGCATCTCCTGAGACTACTGCTGTTGCAGTTGAAGAAAAACCCACAGAATCACAACCTCCTGAAAACACGAAAGTAAATAATGAAGTTTCCCCTCCACTTATATCAAAAGGTAGTATGTTTTTATATATTCATTAAAATATATTACAACTATACATCTTATTAATATGGATTAAAATATTATGAAATTATTAAAAAGTAATATTTAACGATTAAAGTTTAGTTATTGCTTGTATTGTATTGTATAATGTTGTAGTAACATGATTTAAAAACATTTCAAAATTAAATTGCCTAATCGAATATCTAGTATGTATATTGATGGTTTTAGAAACAACAAATGACACAGAGAAATCTACGAAAGAGCCCAAAAGAGCCCAAAAGACTGGCAATAAATATCAAAATAAAAAGGCCGTAATTTTAACTGGAGACAACCTCAAAGAAATGCAAAAACAACTAAAGGCTAATAAAGAAGGACGCAAAGGCCAGGTTATAAGATTTATATTTAATGGGGTAATTATAAGTTAGTAATATAATATTAGATCATATATATTATAGATATATATATTGAAATATATATTGTAATAATTACTAAAATATCCGTATTTACTAAAGACACTATGATATCAAATAAAATATATTAAATATTTGATTTAATTAAAAAAATATTCAATTTAAAAACTCTTAATAATGTTTACAGCTCGACCAAAGACATAAATATTTATTTTCTGCAGTTAGTAAATTACAAATTTTGAAATGCATTTCATTTTAAATTCATTTTAATATCTATATTTTCCCAGTAAATATGCATTATATATGAATTATTTGTAATTCTAATAGAAATATTATCTTGATTATATTATGATTTATTGTGAATATTAATTTACTTTTCATACTTAAATAATTTGTTTTCTTATTATATAACAATATTCATATAGTAAAATCTTTGAAAATAATAGCATTAAGTCCTATCAATACAATAAGTGTTTTTTAATTATTGATTATATTAACACTACCATTATTATTGATTATATTAACACTACCATTATTATGTTACTATTCGTTCATTTTCTTTATTGATATTCTATATAAAATAACAGTAATAATATTAAATTGTGTGTTTATTTATATTTTGTAAATAAGTTATATTTACCTTTATTAGATTTCTGACATTATTCAAATTGATTACAATTCAACTGAAGATATGATTTTGGGAGATGATAAGGTGTGTTACTTTTAAGATATATCTACATTTATAATAAAATTGATTATCTTATTGATTATCATAAGTTCTTAAAAATATTCAAATTCAATCGAGAAATACATTATAATAATTTATAATAATAATTATCATATATTGTTATGAATTATATAATGGATTTAATAATTATAATGAATTATATAATGTATTATATAATTGTTATGAATTATATAATTAGACATTATAAATCTAATTCAATACTTTTTAGTGACAGTATTTAATATGTATGTGTATGTGTTTATTATTTATGAATATTAATTGTTTATACAGTTATTATATATTGAGCAGTAGTACATTACCTGGCATTGGTACAAGTTTATTTAATATATATATTAATATTAGTGATATTTTCATGTATACAGTTTGAAATGATTGAACAATTCTTCAATGCCAAAGGAACCAGGAAGATTTTATTTTATTACCAAGAACCTGTCCCCGACACCAATCAGTCGAGAACGGATGGCGGTAGCATTGTTATTGCACCACCTGTTAGCCACCAAAAGAAACTTTTCATTACGAATGGAACCTGTGAGGTAAGGTGATCGTATAAACGAACACTGGATTTAATTTCAATATTATTCATTTAATTTTAATGAATATTTAAATAATGATTTTTAGTAAATGAATTTACATTCAAAACATATTAAAAATATTAAATTCTGTTCTAGATATATTTATTAACAGTTATTGAATCAATCACATAATAATCTATTAAAAGATCAATCACATAATAATCTATTAATAGATCAATCCCATAATAATCTATTAATAAATCAATCAAATAATAATCTATTAATAAATCAATCAAATAATAATCTATTAATAGATCTATGTACTAAATCTATTAACTAGTTTAATTAATATAAATACTAATTTTCTCTAGCCTCTTATTGGAGTTTGTATCTACTTCCTGCGAATTAACTCTGAAAAGGCGATTTCTAACGTCAATATATCTGCTGAAGTATTTGTCGGCCAATTAAATAGCGTTTCAAATTGCGCTAGAATCTTGCAAGGTGTCGAACAAACAATGGCTAAAGTTCTGGTTCCATTGTTATCAGGCCAAGAGGTTTGCATGCTAATATAATATCTACAAGTTTTTAAATATTTTATATTTGGTGAACTCTATTCTGATAAGAATCTGTTTATAATTCAAACATAACTTAACTAATTAGTTTATTTTCAATAATATACTTGACTATCTATATATATATATATATATATATACTTTATTTCACTTTATTGATATTGTATCAGAGCTATTTATATATATAATATTTATGGGGTACTTTATATATGCCGAATTTCATTATTTCAATCATGTGGTAAATTATTTGAGGAATCGTTTATAATATTTCATTTTGAGTTTAGCGCATTTGAAAATCTAGAATAATTTTGTTTCGCTACGAATTCTGCCCGCTTTCGTAGAGTTGGGGCCAACAACTTGACCAGAACAAGGAGAAGATCAACTCTTTCATCGAAGAGCTCAACGGATTTGTGGAATCGCTGGAGAATGCTCGTAGCAACATGGCTGGTCACGTGACATTAGCGGACAGCGAACACGACTCCCTGTGGCATGGGCTTAGAACACAGGTTAACTATATTTCTGTTTTGTTAATGTGATGTATGCAGGTGTATAATTATAGATTTTTACTATTACACCACTAAACATATGTACCTCGTTACACCTCAACCATTATATGCCCCATTACACCCCAAAACCGTTCTCTGCCCCATTACACCCCAAAACCGTTCTCTGCCCCATTACACCCCTAAACCATTCTCTGCCTCATTACACCTCTAAACAACTCTGTGCTCATTATACCTCTAAACAACTCTGCCCCATTACAACTCTAAACAACTCTGGGTCCCAGTACACCCCTAAACCGTACTCTTTCCCATTACACCCCAAAACCGTTCTCTGCCCCATTACACCCCTAAACCGTTCTCTGACCCATTACACCCCTAAACTGTTCTGTGCCCCATTACACTCCTAAACCGTTCTGTGCCCCATTACATCCCTAAACTGTTCTCTGCCCCATTACACCCCTAAACCGTTCTCTGCCCCATTATGCCACTTATTACTTCAAGGTAGATTCAACCAGTTCATCAATATAATAATGTCCTAAATATCTTATTAATTTGATTAAAGTAGTTGGCGCATTGTAATTCTTAATCACTCCAACCTTTTTATCATCCCATTCATTTTACTCGATATGTTCATAATCAATTACTCGCCGCATGAAGGCCGACTACACGAGTGTGATTAACAATAGCGACATCATCGAAAAACTTGAGGAGATACTCGCGACATGGCAGAAGCAAATCGAACAGGTGCTCACTGAAGCGGAACAGATTCGTCGAGAAGCTGACAATATTGGACCTACAGCCGAACTGACCTATTGGAAGGGTCGAATGGCTAAATTTAACACGTTAGTCTAACATCTGTTCCAAAAATAGAAATGTATACATTTTATAGTATTATTAATTATTTTAAATACAATAAATTTATATCATTTAATATAAGATAAATTATATTAAATATATTAATTAGATATAAATTTATTAGATATTTTTTATATTATTATTTGTATTTAGCAAAAAGACATATCTTTATGTCATTCATTTATGTCATCCTTTAAGATAATCCTATAAAATATATATTACTTGTAACTGCTATACTCCTCTATTCTGCATATTCAAGTCTTCTCGAGCAAATTAAAGGTGTTCGTTGCAAGACCGTCGTAGGCATTCTGAACACTGCGAAGTCTAAAGCGATTATCAATTGGAGACACCTGGACTCCAGAATTACCGACGCGGCTAACCAGGCCAAGGACAATGTGAAATACCTGTGCACCCTCGACAAGTTCTTTGGTCCGCTTATCAAACATCATCCCGTTAGATGCTATTCACGATCATAAAACAATTTATTTTCATCGATACTATGTAAATAGTTTCAAATTCAATTATATAAAATCTATTTATAGGCTATTTACATTTATTTACTATTTATTTACTATTTACAATCTATTTACAGTTGCGCGATATACTGTAATGTTTATAATTCATTAACATGTGTTTCAAGGGCATCATGGTGGAGAACATCCCTTCTTTAATGAATGCCATTCGCATGATTTACTCGATTTCCTCCTACTACAATACGTCTGAACGCATGACCTCCCTATTTGTAAAGATCACTAACCAAATGATCACCACCTGCAAGACGTATATCTATATGGGTGTCAGTAAGATTTGGGACCATCCTAGGTAAGCGATGTAAGGCTTATTTTTGCCCCATAATTAGTGTTTGATTTCATACAAGTACGGCATGTAGAATAACGAATATTGATAATGGTTTATAGTTCAAAATGATATCTTCTCTATTATAATTAGAGTAGTTTTCATTTGAAATTTAAATAATATTTCATAAAAATCTCAATAGATTTTAAATTATAAATAATATCCTAAACTTATTCATTTAATATCGTTAAATAATATATTTGATATATCTGTAATTTTATCTTAAAAATCATAAAGAAGCTGTAATTCATAATTAACTATCTCTAGTGATGATATTGCCATTTTTTATATTAATTTCACAGAAATTAATATAAAACATTCTCCCTATTTCAATTATTTAAAATTGTCACATTCGACTTGCCTCAGAAAAGAATTGCTGCACCGTATTATTCAATGTCAGAAACTTAATGCAGAGTACCAAAGACAATTTCAGAAAACTCGACAAATTCTCAAAGAAAGTGAACACGGTCGACAGTTTGAATTCAGGTAACGAAGGAATGATTTTTAAACTCTTCAATTAGTGAACAATTCTATTAAGAAAAGTAGAATTTTTCTTTCGGGCATATTCTACTTGCTTCAAACATCAACTTTACTTTCTTCATAAGTTATTTAAATTGCCGCTTTTTTATTACAATTTCATGAGAATATTTTAATTTAAATAAATATCAAATTAACGAAAAAATAAATGTAACTCAATTATTCACATATAACTTATAATATTCACATATACACATTTATTATTTCTATTTTGTTAGTTCTGCATATTCAAATTCTATATATATTATATCGTATCATTACAATATAATATACCAATAAAACCTTATAATTGTTCACAGCGAGAATTACATATTTGGTAAATTTGATACTTTTTGCCGTCGACTTGAACGAATCTCTTACCAACTGAACACCATTCAAGAATACTCGGGATTGGCCGACATTCGCATAGAAGGTATTGATGGTATCATTGTTAAGTACAAGACTATTGTGGACAATACGAAGAAAAAGACTTACGACATACTCGACCATAGGAAAGCAGAGGTTACTCTCGATGATTATGTGTTCTCTGTAAAATACCAATTATGAATTATTGTTCTTGTTCTAAATCTCTACTACTACTAAATATATTTGAAAGTGCCATTAATTCTATTAGTTTTTAATTCGTAAATATATTTTCTTTCAGTTTGATGTTGACTATGAAGAATTTAGAGCTCAGTTTGAAGCTCTGCAAACTCAGATACAAAATTTTGTTGAAATGTGGTTTGAGAAACCTTTAAATGTTAGCAATTTGAATGTTGTTGATTTGCAACCACTAGTTATTATAATTTATATATTGGTAAACTATTAATCAATAATATTACATTCGTAAAACACATTAAATATTGTAATAACTGATATAGTTAATGTATTGATAATACATTACTAAATTAGTCTTTATTTTCAGACCCAACAAGCAATTGATTTACTTATTAAAGTCGAACAAATCAAGGGACCGAATCTTGATTTAAAGGATAAATATATGAAAGTTAATATTAATTCACCCTATTTCACAACTCAATAACACCTCTGTAGTTAATAACTCCTCAATCGCACATTGCGCCCCGCCTAGGTGATTGCCAAATACAGCCGCGACCTCGAAGAGATCCGTAAACTCTACCAGAAACAGAAACACGACCCGGTGTCCATGCGCAACCTACCTCCGATTGCTGCGCGCATAAGTTGGTCTCGACAACTCTACCGTAAGATCGAAACGCCGATGAAGCATTTCAAGCGCAAGCCGGAGATTCTGAAAACTGACGAAGGCAAAAAAATCATTAAGAATTACAATAAAATGGCTTCGATACTCATGGAATATGAGGTTGGTGTTTCGTATATATTCTATTGTTCTGAATATTTGATATCTCGTTATTTTGCAGCTTCTGTATCACCGCGAATGGTTTCGAGCTGTTGAACGAACGAAGGCCGGCCTAAATTCTTCTTTATTAGTTATTCATCCGAAGACCGAAGATTTATATGTTAACTTTGATATGCAAATTATTGAACTTTTAGCAGAAACTAAGTTTGTATTATTTTCATTCATTAATATTTACTACGAAATTGTTAATTTGGTATATAACGAACTCGAGAGCAATATATCTTACAATGTATCTGATATGTATCAACACTATTATCTTCTAAAAATCAACTGCACCTGTTATTAGATATATGAAGAAGATGAATCTGAATATTCCTCCAACTGCAGTTATCCTTGATGAAAAAATGTTTGAAATCAAGTCTGATAAAGTGGCGTTAGTATTAAATGTTAATATTCTTAATATACTAATAAAACATTACATGTCTTAGTTCTTCTGTAGTTCACATTAATGTCATTCACTTATACTTTTACAAGTGTATATTGATATACTACCACACATACACACACATGTATATAGTAAACATATAGACATTATACAAACTCATCACACACACACATATACAAAACCCATCCCGCACCACATGCGATAATGCATATACATAATAACAAACTGATATACACAAATATACTCAAACAACATGTTTACAATTTGTATTAATCTTATGCTTCATCTTTCATCTTCATATTCATTCATATTTAATCTAAATCATCTCGACAGTAGAAGAAGGGAATAGACAATTAGAAAAGTAAATTATTTTATAACCAAAACAATATTATTTGATTGTATTATTGTAACAACAAATTAATAGAATCAACTAAACGTTTTCACATATCTCAGAATTTTAAAAGATATTTTAACCATTACTAGATATACATATAATTTACTCTCCTAACAAAAACAGTAATAAATATGCTACATACCTCTATATCTAACTACCCTGCTAAAAAACCAACAACTAACGGTACACTATTCTCTCCTAATAATTTAGAATTGAAATAGTTAAACTAATTGGTAAATTCCAAATAATATAATTAGCCTTCATTAATAACAAAGATTAAATCAAGCAAAACTAAACTTCATTCATATTTAATCAAATTATATTTTTCTTCATAATTTACCAAAATAAAACCTCTCACAAATTTGTGAAATATTTTCGCAAATGTGTCCACCTTTCAATTCAGTTTCAACTATTAATTTCAATAATATTTCTTAAGTTAACTTAACCAGTCTCAAAAAAAATTTCCAATACAACGACTAACTTATAACTTATTCAACAATTTTTATCTACCCTAAAACTTTCAACTAATATCATACACCACTTTCTAATTAACTATAACCATCTACTTACATTTAATGACATACTGAAACCATATTAATTGTTGATCTCAATAATATGAATTCCACCCATTCACTAGTATTACATCATATTTACTTACCTACCTACATACCCAACTCACTACCATCGTATTGACCTGCATGCTGTCTTACCCAACTCACCACTATCATAGTAACTTATTAATTATTAACTATGTCATTGTTATCACAACATTATTATAACTATGGTTATGCATAAATACATCATACATACAATCGCTACATTACTATAGCTTGCAAGAGATGATCTTCGACTACACGAATACACTAAAACGTATCCCCATGGTGTTATTGCCAATGATGAGACCGTTTATAGACCGTGTAGATGCAGCAATTAAACCCGGCCTGGTCTCGCTTAGCTGGAGCTCCCTCACCGTACACAACTGTTAGCTAGAATATATAAATATCTATAAAAATCTATAAATATCTAAGATTTTCTCCTACATGTCGATAAAATCTATTAATGATCTTAAATTACTTGACCGTCTTAAATAATATAATATTTAGAAATTTAATATGATTTAGGCATATACGCAAAATATTCACATTTCGCAGATATTAAAAATGTGTACAAGATTCTCGGCGATCTCGATATTTTAAGCAAACACTGCAAAGATATCCTGGAATCTCGTATTGAAGACGTTCTGAACTCTATGAGCTCTACCACACTCTGCACCCTGCCCGAGGATGAAGCCGTCACTGTAGACGAATTCCTGAAACTCACAGAAGATACCTGTAATGCCGCCTGTTCTATTCTAGTCAAGTTTGTAGCGTCTGTTTTACACTAATCACATTAGTCCCCCTTTACACTAATCACATTAGTCCTCCTTTACACTAATCACATTAGTCCTCCTTTACACTAATCACATTAGTCCTCCTTTACACTAATCACATTAGTCCTCCTTTACACTAATCACATTAGTCCTCCTTTACACTAATCACATTAGTCCTCCTTTACACTAATCACATTAGTCCTCCTTTACACTAATCACATTAGCCCCCCTTTACACTAATCACATTAGTCCTCCTTTACACTAATCACATTAGTCCTCCTTTACACTAATCACATTAGTCCTCCTTTACACTAATCACAGCTATCCTCCTTTACACTAATCACAGCTATCCTCCTTTACACTAATCACATTAGTCCTACTTTACATTAATCACATTAGTCCTCCTTTATACTAATCACATTAGTCCTCCTTTACACTAATCACATTAGTCCTCCTTTACACTAATCACATTAGTCCTCCTTTACACTAATCACATTAGTCCTCCTTTACACTAATCACATTAGTCCTCCTTTACACTAATCACATTAGTCCTCCTTTACACTAATCACATTAGCCCCCCTTTACACTAATCACATTAGTCCTCCTTTACACTAATCACATTAGTCCTCCTTTACACTAATCACATTAGTCCTCCTTTACACTAATCACAGCTATCCTCCTTTACACTAATCACATTAGTCCTACTTTACATTAATCACATTAGTCCTCCTTTATACTAATCACATTAGTCCTCCTTTACACTAATCACATTAGTCCTCCTTTACACTAATCACATTAGTCCTCCTTTACACTAATCACATTAGTCCTCCTTTACACTAATCACATTAGTCCTCCTTTACACTAATCACATTAGTCCTCCTTTACACTAATCACAGCTATCCTCCTTTACACTAATCACATTAGTCCTACTTTACATTAATCACATTAGTCCTCCTTTACACTAATCACATTAGTCCTCCTTTACACTAATCACATTAGTCCTCCTTTACACTAATCACATTAGTCCCCCTTTACGCTAATCACATTAGTCCTCCTTTACACTAATCACATCAGTCCTCCTTTACACTAATCACATTAGTCCTCCTTTACACTAATCACATTAGTCCTCCTTTACACTAATCACATTAGTCCTCCTTTACACTAATCACATTAGTCCTCCTTTACACTAATCACATTAGCCCCCCTTTACACTAATCACATTAGTCCTCCTTTACACTAATCACATTAGTCCTCCTTTACACTAATCACATTAGTCCTCCTTTACAATAATCACAGCTATCCTCCTTTACACTAATCACAGCTATCCTCCTTTACACTAATCACATTAGTCCTACTTTACATTAATCACATTAGTCCTCCTTTATACTTATCACATTAGTCCTCCTTTACACTAATCACATTAGTCCTCCTTTACACTAATCACATTAGTCCTCCTTTACACTAATCACATTAGTCCTCCTTTACACTAATCACATTAGTCCTCCTTTACACTAATCACATTAGTCCTCCTTTACACTAATCACATTAGCCCCCCTTTACACTAATCACATTAGTCCTCCTTTACACTAATCACATTAGTCCTCCTTTACACTAATCACATTAGTCCTCCTTTACACTAATCACAGCTAGCCTCCTTTACACTAATCACATTAGTCCTACTTTACATTAATCACATTAGTCCTCCTTTATACTAATCACATTAGTCCTCCTTTACACTAATCACATTAGTCCTCCTTTACACTAATCACATTAGTCCTCCTTTACACTAATCACATTAGTCCTCCTTTACACTAATCACATTAGTCCTCCTTTACACTAATCACATTAGTCCTCCTTTACACTAATCACAGCTATCCTCCTTTACACTAATCACATTAGTCCTACTTTACATTAATCACATTAGTCCTCCTTTACACTAATCACATTAGTCCTCCTTTACACTAATCACATTAGTCCTCCTTTACACTAATCACATTAGTCCCCCTTTACGCTAATCACATTAGTCCTCCTTTACACTAATCACATCAGTCCTCCTTTACACTAATCACATTAGTCCCCCTTTACGCTAATCACATTAGTCCTCCTTTACACTAATCACATTAGTCCTCCTTTACACTAATCACATTAGTCCTCCTTTACACTAATCACATTAGTCCTCCTTTACACTAATCACATTAGTCCTCCTTTACACTAATCACATTAGTCCTCCTTTACACTAATCACATTAGTCCTCCTTTACACTAATCACATTAGTCCTCCTTAACACTAATCACATTAGTCCTCCTTTACACTAATCACAGCTATCCTCCTTTACACTAATCACATTAGTCCTACTTTACATTAATCACATTAGTCCTCCTTTACACTAATCACATTAGTCCTCCTTTACACTAATCACATTAGTCCTCCTTTACACTAATCACATTAGTCCTCCTTTACACTAATCTCATTAGTCCTCCTTTACACTAATCACATTAGTCCTCCTTTACACTAATCACATTAGTCCTCCTTTACACTAATCACATTAGTCCTCCTTTACACTAATCACATTAGTCCTCCTTTACACTAATCACATTAGTCCTCCTTTACACTAATCACATTAGTCCTCCTTTACACTAATCATAGCTATCCTCCTTTACACTAATCACATTAGTCCTCCTTTACACTAATCACATTAGTCCTCATTTACACTAATCACATTAGTCCTCCTTTACACTAATCACATTAGTCCTCCTTTACACTAATCTCATTAGTCCTCCTTTACACTAATCACATTAGTCCTCCTTTACACTAATCACATTAGTCCTCCTTTACACTAATCACATTAGTCCTCCTTTACACTAATCACATTAGTCCTCCTTTACACTAATCACATTAGTCCTCCTTTACACTAATCACATTAGTCCTCCTTTACACTAATCTCATTAGTCCTCCTTTACACTAATCACATTAGTCCTCCTTTACACTAATCACATTAGTCCTCCTTTACACTAATCATAATCTTATTTCATTCTAACTGTACTCCTCTCATGTTATCAAAGTTAATATTGTATAGTTTAATATTCTCATGAATTCATTAATTGATATTTTATTGCCTAATCCATTAGTCACCTCTGACTATGAATAACTTAACACTTATCTCAACCAATCTTCTTTTTCTAACCATAACTCCTCTCCCTCCCTCCTTCCATCCTTCCCTCCTTCCCTCCCTCCCTCCCTCCCTCCCTCCCTCCCTCCCTCCCACCCTTCCT